>CM060577.1:11471737-11564716 GCA_030625065.1 Alectoris magna | reverse complement strand
AATTTTGGGGGGAAATTTGGGGGAAAATGGGCAAAAAGTGGCTGAAAATTGGGGGAAAATGGGTGAAAATTGGGCAAAAATGGCTGAAAGTTGGATAGAAATTGGCTGAAAATTGGGGGCAAAATTGGGTGAAAATTGGGCAAAAACGGGTAAAAAATGGGTGAAAATTGGGCAAAAACGGGTAAAAAATGTGTGAAAAGTGTGAAAATGGATGAAAATTGTGAAATATTGGGGGAAAAAAGGGGGAAAATGGGCAAAAAATGGCTGAAAATTGGGGGGAAATGGCTGAAAATTGGACGCAGATTGGCTGAAAATGGGGGGATATTTTGGGTGAAAATTGGGCAGAAATGGGTGAAAAATGGGGGAAAATGGTGAAATTTGATGAAAATGGGGAATTTTGGGGGGAAATTTGGGGGAAAATGGGCAAAAAGTGGCTGAAAATTGGGGGAAAATGGGTGAAAATTGGGCAAAAATGGCTGAAAGTTGGATAGAAATTGGCTGAAAATTGGGGGCAAAATTGGGTGAAAATTGGGCAAAAACGGGTAAAAAATGGGTGAAAATTGGGCAAAAACGGGTAAAAAATGTGTGAAAAGTGTGAAAATGGATGAAAATTGTGAAATATTGGGGGAAAAAAGGGGGAAAATGGGCAAAAAATGGCTGAAAATTGGGGGGAAATGGCTGAAAATTGGACGCAGATTGGCTGAAAATGGGGGGATATTTTGGGTGAAAATTGGGCAGAAATGGGTGAAAAATGGGGGAAAATGGTGAAATCTGATGAAAATGGGGAATTTTGGGGGGAAATTTAGGGGAAAATGGGCAAAAAGTGGCTGAAAATTGGGGGAAAATGGGTGAAAATTGGGCAAAAATGGCTGAAAGTTGGATAGAAATTGGCTGAAAATTGGGGGATATTTTGGGTGAAAATTGGGCAGAAATGGGTGAAAAATGGGGGAAAATGGTGAAATTTGATGAAAATGGGGAATTTTGGGGGGAAATTTGGGGGAAAAAGGGCAAAAAGTGGCTGAAAATTGGGGGAAAAGGGCTGAAAATTGGGCAAAAAGGGCTGAAAATGGGGGGATATTTTGGGTGAAAATTGGGCAGAAATGGGTGAAAAATGGGGGAAAATGGTGAAATTTGATGAAAATGGGGAATTTTGGGGGGAAATTTGGGGGAAAATGGGCAAAAAGTGGCTGAAAATTGGGGGAAAATGGGTGAAAATTGGGCAAAAATGGCTGAAAATCAGACGAAAATTGGCTGAAAATTGGATGGAAATTGGTTGAAAATTAGGGGCAAAATTGGGTGAAAATTGGGCAAAAACGGGTAAAAAATGTGTGAAAATTCTGAAAGCTGATGAAAATTGTGAAATATTGGGGGAAAAAAGGGGGAAAATGGGCAAAAAGTGGCTGAAAATTGGGGGAAAATGGGTGAAAATTGGGCAAAAATGGCTGAAAATTGTCTGAAAATTGTCTGAAAATTGGGGGATTTTTTGGGTAAAAATTGGGCAAAAACGGGGAAAAATGGGGAAAAATCGCGAAATTTGATGAAAATTGTGAAATATTGGGGGAAAAAAGGGGGAAAATGGGCAAAAACAGCTGAAAATTGGGGGAAAATGGCAGCAAATTGGACGGAAGTTGCTTGAAAACGAGGCGAAAATGCGGGGAAACCAGCCCTAAAAAAGCCCCAAAATCCCCCCAAATCACCCCAAAAGCGGCTCCGAATTCCTCTTTTTTGGACCATTTTGCCCAAAATTGGCTTTTTTCTCCCCAGAATTGGATCTGAAGGCGCTGATTTGGGCCTTGGAGGACGACGGCGACGATTTATGGCCGGCCGTTACCTTCGCTGTCCTCTTCCTCCTCAGTCTTCTCTATGGGGCAGGAATCAGCCTCGTTAAGGTACCGCCCCTAATTAGCGCTAATTAAGGCGGGTGTTCATTAGGGGGGGTGTTAATTAGGGGGGGTGTTAATTAAGGGGGGGTGTTAATTAAGGGGGGGGGTACCTTCGCCGTCCTCTTCCTCCTCAGTCTTCTCTATGGGGCAGGAATCAGCCTCGTTAAGGTACCGCCCCTAATTAGCGCTAATTAAGGCGGGTGTTCATTAGGGGGGGTGTTCATTAGGGGGGCTGTTTGTTAATTAGGGGGGGTGTTAATTAAGGGGGGGGGGGTACCTTCGCCGTCCTCTTCCTCCTCAGTCTTCTCTATGGGGCAGGAATCAGCCTCGTTAAGGTACCGCCCCTAATTAGCGCTAATTAAGGCGGGTGTTCATTAGGGGGGGTGTTCATTAGGGGGGCTGTTTGTTAATTAGGGGGGGTGTTAATTAAGGGGGGGGTGGAAAGAGGGTCTGGCTGGCCGTTCCCCTCAGTCTTCTCTATGGGGCAGGAATCAGCCTCGTTAAGGTACCGCCCCTAATTAGCGCTAATTAAGGCGCCCCGGGGGCGGATATTGGGGGGGGGTGTTAATTAGGGGGGGTGTTAATTAGGGGCGGTGTTAATTAAGGGGGGGGGGGGTACCTTCGCCGTCCTCTTCCTTCTCAGTCTTCTCTATGGGGCAGGAATCAGCCTCGTTAAGGTACCGCCCCTAATTAGCGCTAATTAAGGCGCCCCGGGGGCGGATATTGGGGGGGGGGTGTTAATTAGGGGGGGTGTTAATTAAGGGGGGGGTGGAAAGAGGGTCATTAATTAGACCCAAACCAGCCCTGATCGACCCCAATGTTGAGGGAGGTTGAGCTCTGTGACCTCGAGTGACCCCTGTGACCTCGAGTGACCCCTGTGACCTCGAGTGACCCCTGTGACCCCTGTGACCCCGAGTGACCTCGATGTTGACCCCTGTGACCCCGAGTGACCCCAATGTTGACCCCAAGGGACCCCTGTGACCTCGAGTGACCTCGATGTTGACCTCAAGTGACCCCTGTGACCTCGAGTGACCCCTGTGACCCCTGTGACCCCGAGTGACCTCGATGTTGACCCCTGTGACCCCGAGTGACCCCAATGTTGACCCCAAGGGACCCCTGTGACCTCGAGTGACCTCGATGTTGACCTCAAGTGACCCCTGTGACCCCGAGTGACCTCGATGTTGACCTCATGTGACCCCGAGTGACCCCAATGTTGACCCCGAGTGACCCCTTTGACCTCAAGTGACCCCGAGTGACCCCAAAGTTGACCCTGGTGACCCCAAGCGACCCCAATGTTGACCCCGAGTGACCCCTGTGACCCTGTGTGACCTCAGTGTTGACCTCAAGTGACCCCGAGTGACCCCAATGTTGACCCCGAGTGACCCCTGTGACCCCGAGTGACCCCAATGTTGACCCCGAGTGACCCCTTTGACCCCGAGTGACATCATGTGACCCCGAGTGACCCCTGTGACCCCGAGTGACCCCCCGTGTTGACCCACGTGACCCCCGAGTTGACCTCAAGTGACCCCGAGTGACCCCAAAGTTGACCCTGGTGACCCCAAGCGACCCCAATGTTGACCCCGAGTGACCCCTGTGACCCCGAGTGACCTCGATGTTGACCTCAAGTGGCCCCGAGTGACCCCAATGTTGACCCCGAGTGACCCCTTTGACCCCGAGTGACATCATGTGACCCCGAGTGACCCCTGTGACCCCGAGAGACCCCAAAGTTGACCCTGGTGACCCCAAGCGACCCCAATGTTGACCCCGAGTGACCCCTGTGACCCTGTGTGACCTCAGTGTTGACCTCAAGTGACCCCGAGTGACCCCAATGTTGACCCCGAGTGACCCCTGTGACCCCGAGTGACCTCGATGTTGAACTCAAGTGACCCCGAGTGACCCCAATGTTGACCCCGAGTGACCCCTTTGACCCCGAGTGACATCATGTGACCCCGAGTGACCCCTGTGACCCCGAGTGACCCCCCGTGTTGACCCACGTGACCCCCGAGTTGACCTCAAGTGACCCCGAGTGACCCCAAAGTTGACCTCAGGTGACCCCAAATGACCCCAAATGACCCCAAATGACCCCAAATGACCCCAGCAATAAATGTGATTTTTCATGGTACCAAAACAAGGAATTTTGGACTCATTTTTGGGCCTCAAAATGGGGCAGAAACGGGCAATTTTGGGGTGAAAAATGGGGATTTGGGGCAAAAGGGAGGAATTTTGGGGGAGAAAAGTGGAGATTTTGGGGCAAAAATGGGATTTTTGGGGGGAAAAGTGGAGATTTTGGGCAAAAAATGGGGAATTTTGGGGAGAAAAGTGGAGATTTTGGGCAAAAATGGGGAATCTTGGGGTGAAAAGTGGGGATTTTGGGCAAAAAGAGGGAAATTTGGGAGAATAATGGGGATTTGGGGGAAAAATGGAGAAATTTGGGGTGAAAAATGGGGATTTAGGGCAAAAATGGGAAATTTTGGGGGGAAAAACGGGGATTTTGGGGAAAAATATGGAAATTTGGGGTGAAAAATGGGAATTTTGAGGAGAAAAATGGGGATTTTGTGCAAAAATGGGGAAATTTGGGGAAAAATGTGGATTTTGGGCAAAAATGGGGAATTTTGGGGAGAAAAATGGGGATTTTGGGGGGAAAAATGGGGATATGGGGCAAAAAATGGGGAATTTTGGGACGAAAATGGGGGATTTGGGGCAAAAATGGGGAATTTTGGGGAAAAATTGGGGATTATGGGGAAAAATGGGGAAATTTGGGGTGAAAAATGGGGATTTGGGGCAAAAATGGGGAAATTTGGGGTGAAAAGTGGGGATTTGGGGGCAAAAATGGGGATTTTGGGGCAAAAATTGAGGATTTGGGGCCAAAATAGCGATTTTTGTTCCAAATGGGGCTTTTTGACCCAAAATATCGTGGGTAGAAAGGTGTGAAATCACCAAAAAGCTGCAAAACAACCCAAAAAAAAAAGATCCTAAAAATGAGAGCTTTATTGAACGAAACCCGCGCGGATTTTGGGGTGGAATGGTTGGATTTGGAGAACGAAATATTTACATCCATTTTTTTGGGGTGAAAAAGCCCAAATTGGGGATTTTTGGGGTAGGATGGGGGGAGACGTCGGGAAGTGGCGAAATCCGTACAGAAATTTGGGGTCATTTCACCTGAAATTGGGCAAAGAGAAAAAAGTGGAGTTAGAGGAGAAACGATGGGGGGATTTTGGGGGAAAAAAGGGGGATTTTGGGGAAATTTGGGGGGAAATTGGGGGGTTTTGGGGGGGATTTGGGGAGAAATGGGGAAATTTGGGGGAAAATGGGGAAATTTTGGGGGGAAATGAGGAAATTTGGGGGAAAATGGGGAAATTTGGGGGAAAATGGGGAAATTTGGGGGGAAAATGGGGGGATTTTGGGGCCAAAATGGGGATTTTTGGTAGAAATGGGGATTTTGGGGGAAAAAAGGGGGATTTTGGGGAAATTTGGGGGGAAATTGGGGGGTTTTGGGGGGGATTTGGGGGGAAATGGGGAAATTTGGGGGGGAAATGGGGAAATTTTGGGGGGAAATGAGGAAATTTGGGGGAAAATGGGGAAATTTGGGGGGAAAATGGGGGGATTTTGGGGCCAAAATGGGGATTTTTGGTAGAAATGGGGATTTTGGGGGAAAAAAGGGGGATTATGGGGAAATTTGGGGGGAAATTGGGGGGTTTTGGGGGGGATTTGGGGGGAAAAGGGAAAATTTGGGGGGGAATGGGGAAATTTGGGGGAAAATGGGGGATTTTGGGGCCAAAATGGGGATTTTTGGTAGAAATGGGGATTTTGGGGGAAAAAAGGGGGATTTTGGGGAAATTTGGGGGGAAATTGGGGGGTTTTGGGGGGGGATTTGGGGGGAAATGGGAAAGTTTGGGGGGAAAAAGGGGGATTTTGGGGAATTTTTGGGGGGAAATTGGGGTTTTTTGGGGGGATTTGGGGGGAAATGGGGAAATTTGGGGAGGAATGGGGAAATTTTGGGGGGAAATGGGGAAATTTGGGGGAAAATGGGGAAATTTGGGGGGAAAATGGGGGGATTTTGGGGCCAAAATGGGGATTTTTGGTAGAAATGGGGATTTTGGGGGAAAAAAGGGGGATTTTGGGGAAATTTGGGGGGAAATTGGGGGGTTTTGGGGGGGATTTGGGGGGTAATGGGGAAATTTGGAGGAAAATGGGGAAATTTGGGGGAAAATAGGGAAATTTGGATGAAAATGGGGAAATTTGGGGGGGAAAATGGGGGATTTTGGGGCCAAAATGGGGATTTTTGGTAGAAATGGGGATTTTGGGGGAAAAAAGGGGAAATTTGGGGGAAATTTGGGGGGAAATTGGGGGGTTTTTGGGGGGGATTTGGGGGGAAATGGGGAAATTTGGGTGGGAAAAGGGGAAATTTGGGAGAAAATGGGGAAATTTGGGGAAGAAAAATGGGGATTTGGGGCCAAAATGGGGATTTTTGGTAAAAATGGGGATTTTGGGGGAAAAAAGGGGGATTTTGGGGAAATTCGGAGGGAAATTGGGGGGTTTTGGGGGGGATTTGGGGGGAAATGGGGAAATTTGGGGAGGAATGGGGAAATTTTGGGGGGAAATGGGGAAATTTGGGGGAAAATGGGGGGATTTTGGGGCCAAAATGGGGATTTTTGGTAGAAATGGGGATTTTGGGGGAAAAAAGGGGGATTTGGGGGAAATTTGGGGGGAAATTGGGGGGTTTTGGGGGGGATTTGGGGGAAAATGGGGGAATTTGGGGGAAAATGGGGAAATTTGGGGGAAAATGGGGAAATTTGGGGGGAAAATGGGGAAATTTGGGGGGAAATGGGGAAATTTGGGGGAAAATGGGGAAATTTGGGGGAAAATGGGGGATTTTGGGGCCAAAATGGGGATTTTTGGTAGAAATGGGGATTTTGGGGGAAAAAAGGGGGATTTTGGGGAAATTTGGGGGGAAATTGGGGGGTTTTGGGGGGGATTTGGGGGGAAATGGGGAAATTTGGGGGGGAATGGGGAAATTTTGGAGGGAAATGGGGAAATTTGGGGGAAAATGGGGGGATTTTGGGGCCAAAATGGGGATTTTTGGTAGAAATGGGGATTTTGGGGGAAAAAAGTGGGATTTTGGGGAAATTTGGGGGGAAATTGAGGGGTTTTGGGGGGGGATTTGGGGGGAAATGGGAAAATTTGGGGGGAAAATGGGGGGATTTTGGGGCCAAAATGGGGATTTTTGGTAAAAATGGGGATTTTGGGGGAAAAAAGGGGGATTTTGGGGAAATTCGGAGGGAAATTGGGGGGTTTTGGGGGGGATTTGGGGGGAAATGGGGAAATTTGGGGGGGAAATGGGGAAATTTTGGGGGGAAATGAGGAAATTTGGGGGAAAATGGGGGATTTTGGGGCCAAAATGGGGATTTTTGGTAGAAATGGGGATTTTGGGGGAAAAAAGGGGGATTATGGGGAAATTTGGGGGGAAATTGAGGGGTTTTGGGGGGGATTTGGGGGGAAATGGGGAAATTTGGGGGGAAAATGGGGAAATTTGGGGGAAAATAGGGAAATTTGGGGGAAAATGGGGGATTTTGGGGCCAAAATGGGGATTTTTGGTAGAAATGGGGATTTTGGGGGAAAAAAGGGGGATTTTGGGGAAATTTGGGGGGAAATTGGGGGGTTTTGGGGGGGATTTGGGGGGAAAAGGGCAAATTTGGGTGGAAATGGGGAAATTTGGGGGAAAATGGGGAAATTTGGGGGGAAAATGGGGGGATTTTGGGGCCAAAATGGGGATTTTTGGTAGAAATGGGGATTTTGGGGGAAAAAAGGGGGATTTTGGGGAAATTTGGGGGGAAATTGGGGGGTTTTGGGGGGGATTTGGGGGGAAATGGGGAAATTTGGGGGGGAATGGGGAAATTTGGGGGAAAATGGGGGATTTTGGGGCCAAAATGGGGATTTTTGGTAGAAATGGGGATTTTGGGGGAAAAAAGGGGGATTTGGGGGAAATTTGGGGGGAAATTGGGGGGTTTTGGGGGGGATTTGGGGGGTAATGGGGAAATTTGGGGTAAAAAAGGGGTTTTGGGGAAATTTGGGGGGAAATTGGGGGTTTTTGGGGGGGATTTGGGGGAAAATGGGGAAATTTGGGGGGAAAATGGGGGATTTTGGGGCCAAAATGGGGATTTTTGGTAAAAATGGGGATTTTGGGGGAAAAAAGGGGGATTTTGGGGAAATTTGGGGGGAAATTGGGGGGTTTTGGGGGGGATTTGGGGGGAAATGGGGAAATTTGGGGAAGAAAAATGGGGATTTGGGGGGAAAATGGGGATTTTTGGTAGAAATGGGGATTTTGGGGGAAAAAAGGGGGATTTGGGGGAAATTTGGGGGGAAATTGGGGGGTTTTGGGGGGGATTTGGGGAGAAATGGGGAAATTTGGGGGGGAATGGGGAAATTTGGGGGAAAATGGGGAAATTTGGGGGGAAAATGGGGGGATTTTGGGGCCAAAATGGGGATTTTTGGTAGAAATGGGGATTTTGGGGGAAAAAAGGGGGATTATGGGGAAATTTGGGGGGAAATTGGGGGGTTTTGGGGGGGATTTGGGGGGAAAAGGGGAAATTTGGGGGGGAATGGGGAAATTTGGGGGAAAATGGGGGATTTTGGGGCCAAAATGGGGATTTTTGGTAAAAATGGGGTATTTTGGGTAGAAAATGGGGGATTTGGGGGTAGAAAAAGGGGATTTTGGACAAAAATGGGGGATTTTGGGGTAGAAAACTGGGGATTTGGGGCAAAAATGGGGGATTTTGGGTAGAAAAATTGGGATTTTGGGGCAAAAATGGGGAATTTGGGGAGAAAGATGGGGATTTTGGGGTCAAAAACAGGGATTTCGGGGTAGAAATGGGGACTTTGGGGTGGAAAAGTGGGTTTTGGGGCAAAAATGGCGGATTTTGGGGTAGAAAAATGGGGATTTGCTGTAAAAATGGGTATTTTGGGGTAGAAAAATGGGGATTTTGGGGTCAAAAACGGGGATTTTGGGGCAAAAATGGGGATTTGGGGGTAAAAATGGGGAATTTGGGGCAAAAATGGGGAATTTTGGGGAGAAAGATGGGGATTTTGGGGTGGAAAAGTGGGTTTTTGGGCAAATATGGGGGATTTGGGGGTAGAAAAATGGGGATTTTGGGGTGAAAATGGGGATTTTGGGGTAGAAAAATGGGGATTTTGGGCAAAAATGGGGGATTTTGGGTAGAAAAATTGGGATTTTGGGGCAAAAATGGGGGATTTTGGGGTAGAAAACTGGGGATTTAGGGCAAAAATGGGCGATTTTGGGTCGAAAAATGGGGATTTTGGGGTGAAAATGGGAATTTGGGGCAAAAATGGGGTAATCTGGGTAGAAAACTGGGGATTTGGGGCAAAAATGGGGTATTTTGGGCTGGAAAACTGGGGATTTTTGGTTCAAAAACGGGGATTTGGGTCAAAAATGGGGTATTTTGGGTAGAAAAATGGGGATTTGGGGCAAAAATGGGGTATTTTGGGCTGGAAAAATGGGGATTTTTGGGTCAAAAACGGGGATTTGGGTCAAAAATGGGGTATTTTGGGTAGAAAAATGGGGAATTTGGGGGTAAAAATGGGGAATTTGGGGCAAAAATGGGGAATTTTGGGGAGAAAGATGGGGAATTTGGGGCAAAAAAGGGGGATTTTGGGGAGAAAGATGGGGATTTTGGGGTGGAAAAGTGGGTTTTTGGGCAAATATGGGGGATTTGGGGGTAGAAAAATGGGGATTTTGGGGTGAAAATGGGGATTTTGGGGTAGAAAAATGGGGATTTTGGGGTCAAAAATGGGGATTTGGGGTAAAAATGGGGATTTTGGGTTGGAAAAATGGGGATTTTTGGCAAAAATGGGGGATTTTGGGGTAGAAAACTGGGGATTTTGGGCAAAAATGGGGGATTTTGGGTAGAAAAATTGGGATTTTGGGGCAAAAATGGGGAATTTGGGGAGAAAGATGGGGATTTTGGGGTCAAAAACAGGGATTTCGGGGTAGAAATGGGGACTTTGGGGTGGAAAAGTGGGTTTTGGGGCAAAAATGGTGGATTTTGGGGTAGAAAAATGGGGATTTGGGGTAAAAATGGGTATTTTGGGGTAGAAGAATGGGGATTTGGGGGTCAAAAATGGGGATTTTGGGCAAAAATGGGGATTTGGGGTGAAAATGGGGAATTTTGGGGAGAAAGATGGGGAATTTGGGGCAAAAAAGGGGGATTTTGGGGGGAAAGATGGGGATTTTGGGGTCAAAAACAGGGATTTCGGGGTAAAAATGGGGATTTGGGGGTGGAAAAGTGGGTTTTGGGGCAAAAATGGGGGATTTGGGGGTAGAAAAATGGGGATTTGGGGCAAAAATGGGGATTTTGGCCAAATCTGGGGATTTTGGGTAGAAAAATGGGGATTTTGGGCAAAACTGGGGAATTTGGGCTGGAAAAAATGGGGATTTAGGGCAAAAATGGGGGATTTTGGGTAGAAAAATTGGGATTTTGGGGCAAAAATGGGGAATTTGCGGTAAAAATGGGTATTTTGGTGTAGAAAAATGGGGATTTTGGGGTCAAAAACAGGGATTTCGGTGTAAAAATGGGGATTTTCGGGTCAAAAACGGGGATTTTGGGCAAAACTGGGTATTTTGGGGTAGAAAAATGGGGATTTTGGGAAAAATGGGATATTCTGGGTAGAAAAATGGGGATTTTGGGGTGGGAAAGTGGGAATTTGGGGTTGTTTTTGGCCCCTTTCCTGGGGTTACCTTGATGAGGGTGAGGATGAAGAGGACGATGGAAAATGGGGGTTTTGGGGGGAAAAATGGGGATTTTGGGCCAAAATGGGGGATTTGGGGTAGAAAAATGGGGATTTTGGGGTAAAAATGGGGGATTTTGGGGAGAAAAATGGGGATTTGGGGGTGAAAATGGGGAATTTTGGGGTGAAAATGGGGAATTTTGGGGAGAAAAATGGGGATTTTGGACAAAAATGGGGTATTTTGGGTAGAAAAATGGGGATTTTGGGACGAAAGTGGGGATTTTGGGCTGGAAAAATGGGGATTTTTGGGTCAAAAACGGGGATTTGGGTCAAAAACGGGGTATTTTGGGTAGAAAAATGGGGATTTTGGGACGAAAGTGGGGATTTTGGGGAGAAAAATTGGGATTTTGGGGCAAAAATGGGGAATTTGGGGTAAAAATGGGTATTTTGGTGTAGAAAAATGGGGATTTTGGGGTCAAAAACAGGGATTTCGGTGTAAAAATGGGGATTTTGGGGTCAAAAACAGGGATTTTGGGGTAAAAATGGCGGATTTTGGGGTAGAAAAATGGGGATTTGGGGTAAAAATGGGTATTTTGGGGTAGAAAAATGGGGATTTTGGGAAAAATGGGATATTCTGGGTAGAAAAATGGGGATTTTGGGGTGGGAAAGTGGGAATTTGGGGTTGTTTTTGGCCCCTTTCCTGGGGTTACCTTGATGAGGCTGAGGATGAAGAGGACGATGGAAAATGGGGGTTTTGGGGGGAAAAATGGGGATTTTGGGCAAAAATGGGGGATTTGGGGTAGAAAAATGGGGATTTTGGGGTAAAAATGGGGGATTTTGGGGAGAAAAATGGGGATTTGGGGGTGAAAATGGGGAATTTTGGGGTGAAAATGGGGAATTTTGGGGAGGAAGATGGGGATTTTGGACAAAAATGGGGAATTTTGGGGTGAAAATGGGGAATTTTGGGGAGAAAAATGGGGATTTTGGACAAAAATGGGGTATTTTGGGTAGAAAAATGGGGATTTTGAGGCGAAAATGGGGAATTTGGGGCAAAAAAGGGGGATTTTGGGGAGAAAAATGGGGATTTTGGGGCCAAAATGGGGATTTTTGGTAAAAATGGGGTATTTTGGGTAGAAAATGGGGGATTTGGGGGTAGAAAAAGGGGATTTTGGACAAAAATGGGGGATTTTGGGGTAGAAAACTGGGGATTTGGGGCAAAAATGGGGGATTTTGGGTAGAAAAATTGGGATTTTGGGGCAAAAATGGGGAATTTGGGGAGAAAGATGGGGATTTTGGGGTCAAAAACAGGGATTTCGGGGTAGAAATGGGGACTTTGGGGTGGAAAAGTGGGTTTTGGGGCAAAAATGGCGGATTTTGGGGTAGAAAAATGGGGATTTGCTGTAAAAATGGGTATTTTGGGGTAGAAAAATGGGGATTTTGGGGTCAAAAACGGGGATTTTGGGGCAAAAATGGGGATTTGGGGGTAAAAATGGGGAATTTGGGGCAAAAATGGGGAATTTTGGGGAGAAAGATGGGGATTTTGGGGTGGAAAAGTGGGTTTTTGGGCAAATATGGGGGATTTGGGGGTAGAAAAATGGGGATTTTGGGGTGAAAATGGGGATTTTGGGGTAGAAAAATGGGGATTTTGGGCAAAAATGGGGGATTTTGGGTAGAAAAATTGGGATTTTGGGGCAAAAATGGGGGATTTTGGGGTAGAAAACTGGGGATTTAGGGCAAAAATGGGCGATTTTGGGTCGAAAAATGGGGATTTTGGGGTGAAAATGGGAATTTGGGGCAAAAATGGGGTAATCTGGGTAGAAAACTGGGGATTTGGGGCAAAAATGGGGTATTTTGGGCTGGAAAACTGGGGATTTTTGGTTCAAAAACGGGGATTTGGGTCAAAAATGGGGTATTTTGGGTAGAAAAATGGGGATTTGGGGCAAAAATGGGGTATTTTGGGCTGGAAAAATGGGGATTTTTGGGTCAAAAACGGGGATTTGGGTCAAAAATGGGGTATTTTGGGTAGAAAAATGGGGAATTTGGGGGTAAAAATGGGGAATTTGGGGCAAAAATGGGGAATTTTGGGGAGAAAGATGGGGAATTTGGGGCAAAAAAGGGGGATTTTGGGGAGAAAGATGGGGATTTTGGGGTGGAAAAGTGGGTTTTTGGGCAAATATGGGGGATTTGGGGGTAGAAAAATGGGGATTTTGGGGTGAAAATGGGGATTTTGGGGTAGAAAAATGGGGATTTTGGGGTCAAAAATGGGGATTTGGGGTAAAAATGGGGATTTTGGGTTGGAAAAATGGGGATTTTTGGCAAAAATGGGGGATTTTGGGGTAGAAAACTGGGGATTTTGGGCAAAAATGGGGGATTTTGGGTAGAAAAATTGGGATTTTGGGGCAAAAATGGGGAATTTGGGGAGAAAGATGGGGATTTTGGGGTCAAAAACAGGGATTTCGGGGTAGAAATGGGGACTTTGGGGTGGAAAAGTGGGTTTTGGGGCAAAAATGGTGGATTTTGGGGTAGAAAAATGGGGATTTGGGGTAAAAATGGGTATTTTGGGGTAGAAGAATGGGGATTTGGGGGTCAAAAATGGGGATTTTGGGCAAAAATGGGGATTTGGGGTGAAAATGGGGAATTTTGGGGAGAAAGATGGGGAATTTGGGGCAAAAAAGGGGGATTTTGGGGGGAAAGATGGGGATTTTGGGGTCAAAAACAGGGATTTCGGGGTAAAAATGGGGATTTGGGGGTGGAAAAGTGGGTTTTGGGGCAAAAATGGGGGATTTGGGGGTAGAAAAATGGGGATTTGGGGCAAAAATGGGGATTTTGGCCAAATCTGGGGATTTTGGGTAGAAAAATGGGGATTTTGGGCAAAACTGGGGAATTTGGGCTGGAAAAAATGGGGATTTAGGGCAAAAATGGGGGATTTTGGGTAGAAAAATTGGGATTTTGGGGCAAAAATGGGGAATTTGCGGTAAAAATGGGTATTTTGGTGTAGAAAAATGGGGATTTTGGGGTCAAAAACAGGGATTTCGGTGTAAAAATGGGGATTTTCGGGTCAAAAACGGGGATTTTGGGCAAAACTGGGTATTTTGGGGTAGAAAAATGGGGATTTTGGGAAAAATGGGATATTCTGGGTAGAAAAATGGGGATTTTGGGGTGGGAAAGTGGGAATTTGGGGTTGTTTTTGGCCCCTTTCCTGGGGTTACCTTGATGAGGGTGAGGATGAAGAGGACGATGGAAAATGGGGGTTTTGGGGGGAAAAATGGGGATTTTGGGCCAAAATGGGGGATTTGGGGTAGAAAAATGGGGATTTTGGGGTAAAAATGGGGGATTTTGGGGAGAAAAATGGGGATTTGGGGGTGAAAATGGGGAATTTTGGGGTGAAAATGGGGAATTTTGGGGAGAAAAATGGGGATTTTGGACAAAAATGGGGTATTTTGGGTAGAAAAATGGGGATTTTGGGACGAAAGTGGGGATTTTGGGCTGGAAAAATGGGGATTTTTGGGTCAAAAACGGGGATTTGGGTCAAAAACGGGGTATTTTGGGTAGAAAAATGGGGATTTTGGGACGAAAGTGGGGATTTTGGGGAGAAAAATTGGGATTTTGGGGCAAAAATGGGGAATTTGGGGTAAAAATGGGTATTTTGGTGTAGAAAAATGGGGATTTGGGGGTCAAAAACAGGGATTTCGGTGTAAAAATGGGGATTTTGGGGTCAAAAACAGGGATTTTGGGGTAAAAATGGCGGATTTTGGGGTAGAAAAATGGGGATTTGGGGTAAAAATGGGTATTTTGGGGTAGAAAAATGGGGATTTTGGGAAAAATGGGATATTCTGGGTAGAAAAATGGGGATTTTGGGGTGGGAAAGTGGGAATTTGGGGTTGTTTTTGGCCCCTTTCCTGGGGTTACCTTGATGAGGCTGAGGATGAAGAGGACGATGGAAAATGGGGGTTTTGGGGGGAAAAATGGGGATTTTGGGCAAAAATGGGGGATTTGGGGTAGAAAAATGGGGATTTTGGGGTAAAAATGGGGGATTTTGGGGAGAAAAATGGGGATTTGGGGGTGAAAATGGGGAATTTTGGGGTGAAAATGGGGAATTTTGGGGAGGAAGATGGGGATTTTGGACAAAAATGGGGAATTTTGGGGTGAAAATGGGGAATTTTGGGGAGAAAAATGGGGATTTTGGACAAAAATGGGGTATTTTGGGTAGAAAAATGGGGATTTTGAGGCGAAAATGGGGAATTTGGGGCAAAAAAGGGGGATTTTGGGGAGAAAAATGGGGATTTGGGGGCAAAAATGGGGATTTGGGGGTGAAAATGGCGAATTTTGGGGAGAAAAATGGGGATTTAGCACAAAAATGGGGGATTTTGGGGTAGAAAACTGGGGATTTAGGGCAAAAATGGGGGATTTTGGGTAGAAAAATCGGGATTTTGGGGCAAAAATGGGGGATTTTGGGGTAGAAAACTGGGGATTTAGGGCAAAAATGGGCGATTTTGGGTCGAAAAATGGGGATTTTGGGGTGAAAATGGGAATTTGGGGCAAAAATGGGGTATTTTGGGCTGGAAAAATGGGGATTTTTGGGTCAAAAACGGGGATTTGGGTCAAAAATGGGGTATTTTGGGTAGAAAAATGGGGATTTTGTGACGAAAGTGGGGATTTTGGGGAGAAAAATGGGGATTTGGGGTTGTTTTTGGCCCCTTTCCTGGGGTTACCTTGATGAGGGTGACGGTGGCGCTGTAGAAGAGGCTGAGGATGAAGAGGACGATGGAAAATGGGGGTTTTGGGGGGAAGAATGGGGATTTGGGGCAAAAATGGGGGATTTTGGGGGGAAAAAAGGGGATTTGGGGGTAAAAATGGGGAATTTTGGGGTGAAAATGGGGAATTTTGGGGAGAAAAATGGGGATTTTGGACAAAAATGGGGTATTTTGGGTAGAAAAATGGGGATTTTGGGACGAAAGTGGGGATTTTGGGCTGGAAAAATGGGGATTTTTGGGTCAAAAACGGGGATTTGGGTCAAAAATGGGGTATTTGGGGTAGAAAAATGGGGATTTTGGGACGAAAGTGGGGATTTTGGGGAGAAAAATGGGGATTTTGGGGCAAAAATGGGGAATTTGGGGTAAAAATGGGTATTTTGGTGTAGAAAAATGGGGATTTTGGGGTCAAAAACAGGGATTTCGGTGTAAAAATGGGGATTTTGGGGTCAAAAACAGGGATTTTGGGGTAAAAATGGCGGATTTTGGGGTAGAAAAATGGGGATTTGGGGTAAAAATGGGTATTTTGGGGTAGAAAAATGGGGATTTTGGGAAAAATGGGATATTCTGGGTAGAAAAATGGGGATTTTGGGGTGGGAAAATGGGGATTTGGGGTTGTTTTTGGCCCCTTTCCTGGGGTTACCTTGATGAGGGTGAGGATGAAGAGGACGATGGAAAATGGGGGTTTTGGGGGGAAAAATGGGGATTTTGGGCCAAAATGGGGGATTTGGGGTAGAAAAATGGGGATTTTGGGTGAAAATGGGGAATTTTGGGGTGAAAATGGGGAATTTTGGGTTGAAAATGGGGAATTTTGGGGTGAAAATGGGGAATTTTGGGGAGGAAGATGGGGATTTTGGACAAAAATGGGGAATTTGGGGTAAAAATGGGTATTTTGGGGTAGAAAAATGGGGATTTTGGGGTCAAAAACATGGATTTCGGTGTAAAAATGGGGATTTTGGGGTCAAAAACGGGGATTTTGGGCAAAACTGGGGATTTTGGGGTAGAAAAATGGGGATTTTGGGAAAAATGGGATATTCTGGGTAGAAAAATGGGGGTTTTGGGGTGGGAAAATGGGGATTTGGGGTTGTTTTTGGCCCCTTTCCTGGGGTTACCTTGATGAGGCTGAGGATGAAGAGGACGATGGAAAATGGGGGTTTTGGGGGGAAAAATGGGGATTTTGGGCCAAAATGGGGGATTTGGGGTAGAAAAATGGGGATTTTGGGGTAAAAATGGGGGATTTTGGGGAGAAAAATGGGGATTTGGGGGTGAAAATGGGGAATTTTGGGGTGAAAATGGGGAATTTTGGGGAGGAAGATGGGGATTTTGGACAAAAATGGGGAATTTTGGGGTGAAAATGGGGAATTTTGGGGAGAAAAATGGGGATTTTGGACAAAAATGGGGTATTTTGGGTAGAAAAATGGGGATTTTGAGGCGAAAATGGGGAATTTGGGGCAAAAAAGGGGGATTTTGGGGAGAAAAATGGGGATTTGGGGGCAAAAATGGGGATTTGGGGGTGAAAATGGCGAATTTTGGGGAGAAAAATGGGTATTTAGCACAAAAATGGGGGATTTTGGGGTAGAAAACTGGGGATTTAGGGCAAAAATGGGGGATTTTGGGTAGAAAAATCGGGATTTTGGGGAAAAAATGGGGGATTTTGGGGTAGAAAACTGGGGATTTAGGGCAAAAATGGGCGATTTTGGGTCGAAAAATGGGGATTTTGGGGTGAAAATGGGAATTTGGGGCAAAAATGGGGTAATCTGGGGTAGAAAAATGGGGATTTGGGGCAAAAATGGGGTATTTTGGGTAGAAAAATGGGGATTTAGGGCAAAAATGGGGATTTGGGGTTGTTTTTGGCCCCTTTCCTGGGGTTACCTTGATGAGGCTGAGGATGAAGAGGACGATGGAAAATGGGGGTTTTGGGGGGAAAAATGGGGATTTTGGGCCAAAATGGGTGATTTGGGGTAGAAAAATGGGGATTTTGGGGTAAAAATGGGGGATTTTGGGGAGAAAAATGGGGATTTGGGGGTGAAAATGGGGAATTTTGGGGTGAAAATGGGGAATTTTGGGGAGGAAGATGGGGATTTTGGACAAAAATGGGGAATTTTGGGGTGAAAATGGGGATTTTGGGACGAAAGTGGGGATTTTGGGCTGGAAAAATGGGGATTTTTGGGTCAAAAACGGGGATTTGGGTCAAAAATGGGGTATTTTGGGTAGAAAAATGGGGATTTGGGGGCAAAACTGGGGATTTTGGGGTAGAAAAATGGGGATTTGGGGTTGGTTTTGGCCCCTTTCCTGGGGTTACCTTGATGAAGGTGACGGTGGCGCTGTAGAAGAGGCTGAGGATGAAGAGGACGATGGAAAATGGGGGTTTTGGGGGGAAGAATGGGGATTTGGGGCAAAAATGGGGGATTTTGGGGGGAAAAATGGGGATTTGGGGGTAAAAATGGGGTATTTTGGGGAGAAAAATGGGGATTTTGGGTTGAAAATGGGGAATTTTGGGGTGAAAATGGGGAATTTTGGGGAGGAAGATGGGGATTTTGGACAAAAATGGGGAATTTTGGGGTGAAAATGGGGAATTTTGGGGAGAAAAATGGGGATTTTGGACAAAAATGGGGTATTTTGGGTAGAAAAATGGGGATTTTGAAGCGAAAATGGGGAATTTGGGGCAAAAAAGGGGGATTTTGGGGAGAAAAATGGGGATTTTGGGGTGAAAATGGGAATTTGGGGCAAAAATGGGGTATTTGGGGTAGAAAAATGGGGATTTAGGGCAAAAATGGGGATTTGGGGTTGTTTTTGGCCCCTTTCCTGGGGTTACCTTGATGAGGGTGACGGTGGCGCTGTAGAAGAGGCTGAGGATGAAGAGGACGATGGAAAATGGGGGTTTTGGGGGGAAAAATGGGGATTTTGGGCAAAAATGGGGGATTTTGGGGGGAAAAATGGGGATTTTGGGGTTGAAAATGGGGAATTTGGGGCAAAAATGGGGAATTTTGGGGAGAAAGATGGGGAATTTGGGGCAAAAAAGGGGGATTTTGGGGAGAAAAATGGGGATTTGGGGGCAAAAATGGGGATTTGGGGGTGAAAATGGCGAATTTTGGGGAGAAAAATGGGGATTTTGGGGCAAAAATGGGGGATTTTGGGGTAGAAAACTGGGGATTTAGGGCAAAAATGGGCGATTTTGGGTCGAAAAATGGGGATTTTGGGGTGAAAATGGGAATTTGGGGCAAAAATGGGGTATTTTGGGCTGGAAAAATGGGGATTTTGGGCAAAACTGGTTATTTTGGGGTGGGAAAAGGAGGATTTTGGGGAGAAAAATGGGGATTTGGGGTTGTTTTTGGCCCCTTTCCTGGGGTTACCTTGATGAGGGTGACGGTGGCGCTGTAGAAGAGGCTGAGGATGAAGAGGACGATGAAGGTGGATGCTGTGGCCCAAAGGTTCTGGATGTCGTCGTCTTCTTCGACTTCCGGACCCGAATCTAGGAATTCTGACCCCAAAAAGAAACGCCCCCCCCCCCCCCAACCCCCCCAATATGAAGGTCTTTTTGGGTTCAAATTGGACCATTTTGGGGTTGGTTCGGTTTCGGATTGGAGGGGGGAAAGGTTAAGGGGGATGGGGGGGGAGGAGGGGATATATGGGGGGGATATGGGGGGGGATTTGGGGGGGAAATATGGGGGAAATGGGGGGGAAATGGGGGAAATGGGGGAGGAAATGGGGATTTTGGGGCATTTTAGGGGGGATTTGGGGGGAAAATGGGGGATTTGGGGGGGGAAAAGGGGATATATGGGGGGGATTGGGGGGGATTTGGGAGGGAAATATGGGGGATTTGGGGGGGAAATGGGGATTTGGGGGCATTTTGGGGGGAAAATGGGGATTTTGGGGAATTTATGGGGGATTTGGGGGGAACATGGGGGATTTGGGGGGGATGGGGGGGATTTGGGGGGGAAATATGGGGGAAATGGGGGGGAAATGGGGGATTTGGGGGGCGAAATGGGGGATTTGGGGGGGTTTTGGGGGGGAAAATGGGGATTTTGGGGGGGTTTTGGGGGGGAAAATGGGGATTTTGGGGCATTTTGGGGGGGATTTGGGGGGGAAATATGGGGGAAATGGGGGGGGAAATGGGGGGTTTTGGGGGGGAAATGGGGATTTTGGGGCATTTTGGGGGGGATTTGGGGGGGAAATGGGGGTTTTGGGGGGGAAATGGGGATTTTGGGGCATTTTGGGGGGAAAAATGGGGATTTTGCGGCATTTTGGGGGGGATTTGGGGGGAAAATGGGGGATTTGGGAGGGGAAATGGGGAATTTGGGGAGGAAATGGGGGATTTGGGGGGGGGAAAGGGGGATTTGGAGGGGATGGGGGGGATTTGGGGGGGAAATATGGGGGAAATGGGGGGGAAATGGGGGATTTGGGGGGGGGAAATGGGGGATTTGGGGGGGGAAATGGGGATTTTGGGGCATTTTGGGGGGGAAAATGGGGATTTTGGGGCATTTTGGGGGGGATTTGGGGAGAAAATGGGGGATTTGGGGGGGGAAAAGGGGATATTGGGGGGATTTTGGGGGGGATTTGGGGCAAAAATGGGGGATTTGGGGGGGAAATGGGGATTTTGGGGCATTTTGGGGGGGAAAATGGGGATTTTGGGGCATTTTGGGGGGGATTTGGGGGGAAAATGGGGGATTAGGGGGGGGAAATGGGGATATTGGGGCATTTTGGGGGGGAAAATGGGGATTTTGGGGCATTTCAGGGGGGATTTGGGGGGAAAATGGGGGATTTGGGGGGGAAATGGGGGATTTGGGGGGGGAAATGGGGGATTTGGGGGGAAAATGGGGGGTTTGGGGGGGATGGGGGGGGTTTGGGGGGGAAATATGGGGGAAATGGGGGGGGAAATGGGGATTTTGGGTCATTTTGGGGGGGAAAACGGGGATTTTGGGGGCATTTTGGGGGGAAAAATGGGGAATTTGGGGCATTTTGGGGGGGGTTTGGGGGGAAAATGGGGGATTTGGGGGGGGATGGGGGGGATTTGGGGGGGAAATGGGGATTTTTGGGCATTTTGGGGGGGAAAATGGGGAAAATGGGGGGTTTGGGGGGAAAATGGGGATTTGGGGGCATTTTGGGGGGGATTTGGGGCAAAAATGGGGGATTTGGGGCAGAAATGGGGATTTTGGGGGGGATGGGGGGGATTTGGGGGCGAAATATGGGGGATTTGGGGGGGAAATATGGGGGAAATGGGGGGGGAAATGGGGGATTTGGGGGGGGGGAAATGGGGATTTTGGAACATTTTGGGGAGGAAAATGGGGATTTTGGGGCATTTTGGGGGGGGAAATGGGGATTTTGGGGCATTTTGGAGGGGATTTGGGGGGAAAATGGGGGATTTGGGGGGGAAAAGGGGATATTGGGGGGATTTTGGGGGGGATTTGGGGCAAAAATGGGGGATTTGGGGGGGAAATGGGGATTTTGGAGCATTTTGGGGGGGAAACTGGGGAATTTGGGGCATTTTGGGGGGGATTTGGGGGGAAAATGGGGGATTTGGGGGGGAAATGGGGATTTTGGGGCATTTTGGGGGGGAAAATGGGGATTTTGGGGCATTTTGGGGGGGATTTGGGGGGAAAATGGGGGATTTGGGGGGGAAATGGGGGATTTGGGGGCGATTTGGGGGGAAAATGAGGGGTTTGGGGGGAAAATGGGGATTTTGGGGGGATTTTGGGGGGGATTTGGGGCAAAAATGGGGGATTTGGGGGGGAAAATGGGGGATTTGGGGGGGGAAATGGGGATTTTGGTCATTTTGGGGGGGAAAATGGGGATTTTGGGGCATTTTGGGGGGGATTTGGGGGGAAAATGGGGAATTAGGGGGGGATGGGGGGATTTGGGGAAAAAATGGGGGATTTGGGGGGGTAAAAATGGGGATTTTGGGGGGGGTTTTGGGGGGGATTTGGGGGGAAAATGGGGATTTTGGGGCATTTTGGGGGGGAAAATGGGGAAAATGGGGGGTTTGGCGGGGAAAATGGAAGATTTGGGGGGAAAATGGGGATTTTGGGGCATTTTGGGGGGGATTTGGGGGTAAAAATGGGGGATTTGGGGCAGAAATGGGGATTTTGGGGGGGATGGGGGGGATTTGGGGGCGAAATATGGGGGATTTGGGGGGGAAATATGGGGGAAATGGGGGGGGAAATGAGGGATTTGGGGGGGGGGAAATGGGGATTTTGGAACATTTTGGGGAGGAAAATCGGGATTTTGGGGCATTTTGGGAGGGATTTGGGGGGAAAACGGGGATTTTTGGGGGGTTTTGGGTCAGTTTGGGGCAAAAATGGGGGATTTGGGGGGGAAAAATGGGGGATCTGGGGGGGAAATGGGGGATTTGGGGGAGATGGGGGGGATTTGGGGGGGAAAATGGGGGATTTTGGGGGGTTTTGGGGGGATTTGGGGGGAAAATGGGGGATTTTGGGGCTTTTAGGGTGGGCTATGGGGGGATTTGGGGGTAAAAATGGGGGATTTGGGGCCGAAATGGGGATTTTTGGGGGGGTTTTGGGGGGGATTTGGGGGGAAAATGGGGATTTTGGGGGGTTTTGGGGGGTTTTGGGGGGGATTTGGGGGTAAATATGGGGGATTTGGGGCAGAAATGGGGATTTTGGGGGGTTTTGGGGGGGATTTGGGGTAAAAATGGGGGATTTGGGGCAGAAATGGGGATTTTGGGGCATTTTGGGGGGATTTGGGGGGAAAATGGGGATTTTGGGGCATTTTGGGGGGGATTTGGTGGTAAAAATGGGGGATTTGGGGCAGAAATGGGGATTTTGGGGCATTTTGGGGGGATTTGGGGGGAAAATGGGGGATTTTGGGGCTTTTAGGGTGGGCTATGGGGGGATTTGGGGGTAAAAATGGGGGATTTGGGGCCGAAATGGGGATTTTTGGGGGGGTTTTGGGGGGGATTTGGGGGTAAAAATGGGGGATTTGGGGGGTCCCGAAAAGACAACGGCTCTGATGATCCTAATTAAGACCCCGGCCTAATTAAGCCCTCTAATTACGCTAATGACCCCCGGACTCTTCCAGTCTTGACCCCAACCCCAACTCTCCCAACCATGACCCCAATCACTTCTAATTGCAATTAAGACCAATTAATCCCAATTAAACTGATGAACCCCAATCCCTCTAATTAAGACGATGGCTCCCATCCTCCTAATTAAGACCCCGGCCTAATTAAGCCCTCTAATTACCCTAATGACCCCCAGACTCTTCCAGTCTTGACCCCAACCCCAACTCTCCCAACCATGACCCCAATCACTTCTAATTGCAATTAAGACCAATTAATACTAATTAAACTGATGAACCCCCATCCTGCTAATTAAGACAACGGCTCCTATCATCCTAATTAAGACCACGGCCCAATTAAGCCCTCTAATTACACTAATGACCCCAGAGTCCACCATTGTTGACCCCAACCCCAACACTTCCAACCATGACCCCAATCACTTCTAATTGCAATTAAGACCCAATTAATCCCAATGAAACTGACGAACCCCAATCCCTTTAATTAAGACGACGCCTCCCATCCCCCTAATTAAGACCCCGGCCTAATTAAGCCCTCTAATTACCCTAATGACCCCCAGACTCTTCCAGTCTTGACCCCAACCCCAACTCTCCCAACCATGACCCCAATCACTTCTAATTGCAATTAAGACCAATTAATACTAATTAAACTGATGAACCCCCATCCTGCTAATTAAGACCATGGCTCTGATGATCCTAATTAAGACCGTGACCCAATTAAGCCCTCTAATTACACTAATGACCCCAGAGTCCACCATTGTTGACCCCAACTCCAACACTTCCAACGGTGACCCCAATCACTTCTAATTGCAATTAAGAGCAATTAATACTAATTAAACTGATGAACCCCCATCCTGCTAATTAAGACGATGGCTCCCATCCTCCTAATTAAGACCCCGGCCTAATTAAGCCCACTAATTACCCTAATGACCCCCAGACTCTTCCAGTCTTGACCCCAACCCCAACTCTCCCAACCATGACCCCAATCACTTCTATATCCAATTAAGACCAATTAATACTAATTAAACTAATGAACCCCCATCCTGCCAATTAAGACGATGGCTCCCATCCTCCTAATTAAGACCCCGGCCTAATTAAGCCCTCTAATTACCCTAATGACCCCCAGACTCTTCCAGTGTTGACCCCAACCCCAACTCTTCCAATGATGACCCCAAAGATTTCCAAACTCAATTAAGACCCAATTAATACTAATTAAATTGATGAACCCCCATCCCGCTAATTAAGACCATGGCTCTGATGATCCTAATTAAGACCGTGACCCAATTAAGCCCTCTAATTACGCTAATGACCCCAAAGCCCAACATTGTTGACCCCAACCCCAACACTTCCAACCATGACCCCAATCACTTCTAATTGCAATTAAGACCCAATTAATCCCAATTAAACTGATGAACCCCAATCCCTCTAATTAAGACGACGTCTCCCATCCTCCTAATTAAGACCCCGGCCTAATTAAGCCCTCTAATTACCCTAATGACCCCCAGACTCTTCCAGTCTTGACCCCAACCCCAACTCTCCCAACCATGACCCCAATCACTTCTAATTGCAATTAAGACCAATTAATACTAATTAAACTGATGAACCCCCATCCTGCTAATTAAGACAACGGCTCCTATCATCCTAATTAAGACCACGGCCCAATTAAGCCCTCTAATTACACTAATGACCCCAGAGTCCACCATTGTTGACCCCAACCCCAACACTTCCAATGGTGACCCCAATCACTTCTAATTGCAATTAAGACCCAATTAATCCCAATTAAACTGACGATCCCCAATCCCTCTAATTAAGACGACGCCTCCCATCCCCCTAATTAAGACCCCGGCCTAATTAAGCCCTCTAATTACCCTAATGACCTCAGACTCTTCCAGTCTTGACCCCAACCCCAACTCTCCCAACCATGACCCCAATCACTTCTAATTGCAATTAAGACCCAATTAATCCCAATTAAACTGACGATCCCCAATCCCTCTAATTAAGACGACGCCTCCCATCCCCCTAATTAAGACCCCGGCCTAATTAAGCCCTCTAATTACCCTAATGACCTCAGACTCTTCCAGTCTTGACCCCAACCCCAACTCTCCCAACCATGACCCCAATCACTTCTAATTGCAATTAAGACCCAATTAATCCCAATTAAACTGACGATCCCCAATCCCTCTAATTAAGACGACACCTCCCATCCTCCTAATTAAGACCCCGGCCTAATTAAGCCCTCTAATTACCCTAATGACCCCCAGACTCTTCCAGTCTTGACCCCAACCCCAACTCTCCCAACCATGACCCCAAACTCCTCCCATGACGACGTTGACCCCAAACTCTTCCAACCCCAATCCCTCTAATTAAGACGACGTCTCCCATCCTCCTAATTAAGACCACGGCCTAATTAAGCCCTCTAATTACCCTAATGACCCCCAGACTCTTCCAGTCTTGACCCCAACCCCAACTCTCCCAACCATGACCCCAAACTCCTCCCATGACGACGTTGACCCCAAACTCTTCCAATTAAACCTACCAACCCCAATCCCTCTAATTAAGACGACGTCTCCCATCCTCCTAATTAAGACCACGGCCTAATTAAGCCCTCTAATTACGCTAACGACCCCATTCAACCCCATCATTGACCCCCACCCAAATTGGCCCCCCCAAACGACGACGACGACTCCCAAACGAAACCAACGAACCCCCGAAGCCAGAAACGCCGCTTTAATCCCCCCTCTTCTTTCACCCCCCCCTAATTAACTCAATTAACAACTTAATTAATAACAGGCCGAAGCCGAATCGGCCAACACCAAAGACACATTGACAGCGTTGGCTTTACCCCAAGCCTTATCCCCCTCATTAACCTAACGACCCCAAATCCCTCTCCTTACGCTGATGACCCCCAACCCTTCTAATTACGGGCATCACCCGGATCCCTCTAATTAAGACGACGTCTCCCATCCTCCTAATTAAGACCCCGGCCTAATTAAGCCCTCTAATTACCCTAATGACCCCCAGACTCTTCCAGTCTTGACTCCAACCCCAACTCTCTCAACCATGACCCAAATCTCTCCCAATTAAGACCCAATCGCTCCCAATCCTTCGAACCCCAATCCCTTTAATTAAGACGACGCCTCCCATCCTCCTAATTAAGACCCCGGCCTAATTAAGCCCTCTAATTACCCTAATGACCCCCAGACTCTTCCAGTCTTGACCCCAACACCAACTCTCCCAACCATGACCCCAATCTCTCCCAATTAAGACCCAATCGCTCCCAATCCTTCGAACCCCAATCCCTCTAATTAAGACGACGCCTCCCATCCTCCTAATTAAGACCCCGGCCTAATTAAGCCCTCTAATTACCCTAATGACCCCCAGGCTCTTCCAGTCTTGACCCCAACACCAACTCTCCCAACCATGACCCCAATCTCTCCCAATTAAGACCCAATCGCTCCCAATCCTTCGAACCCCAATCCCTCTAATTAAGACGACGCCTCCCATCCTCCTAATTAAGACCCCGGCCTAATTAAGCCCTCTAATTACGCTAACGACCCCATTCTACCCCATTATTAACACCCACCCAATGCATCCCCAACCCCAAACGACGACGACGACTCCCAAACGAAACCAACGAACCCCCGAAGCCAGAAACGCCGCTTTAATCCCCCCCTCTTCTTTCACCCCCCCCCTAATTAACTCAATTAACAACTTAATTAATAACAGGCCGAAGCCGAATCGGCCAACACCAAAGACACATTGACAGCGTTGGCTTTACCCGAAGCCTTATCCAAAGACTTCTGTACCAATTGAAGTGGCAAAGCTTCGTGACCGACCAGACAAGTGTAGACGTTCCCAGCTCCCCATTCTTCAGCCCCGACCTTTAAAAGGCTATAGGTGACATAAGATTCATTTTCGGGGTTTTCCCCTATTGGGGTCGTCGTGATCCAATGGGTTTCGGGTAAAGGTTCCCCATTTCTCAACCATTTGAGAAACAATTGTGGGGGATTGAAACCCTGAACCATACAAGTCAAGCTGAGACGTTGACGGCCTTTCAGTTGTTCCGTCGGCGGTGGGAAGACGTAGATGGATGGGGGGCGAGCGTTTCGGGCTGGAGTTTTTTGGGGGAAAAAATGGCATTTTTGGGGTTTTTGGAGGTCATTCAGGTTATACAGTGTATGATCTCCATGAATTACCCCTTTTTTCCCCACATTTTCCACCATTTTTGGCTGTTTTTCGCCCATTTTCCCCTATTTTTTGCCCATTTTCCCCCATTTCTTACCCCTATTTTCCACCGTCTTTAACCCCATTTTCCCCCATTTTTACCCCATTTTCCCCAATTTTTACCCCAATTTCTCCCCAAGTTTCTCAGTTTACCCCTCATTCTCCCCCATTCTCCCCCATTTTCCCCCATTCTCCCCCATTTCCACCCCATTTTCCAACATCTAACCCAAGGGAAGGGGAAGACGTAGATGGATGGGGGGCGAGCGTTTCGGGCTGGAGTTTTTTGGGGGAAAAAATGGCATTTTTGGGGTTTTTGGAGGTCATAGAGCTTATATGGTGTATGATCTCCATGAATTTCCCCTTTTTTCCCCACATTTTTGGCTGTTTTTTGCCCATTTTCCCCTATTTTTACCCCCATTTTCCACCGTCTTTGACCCCATTTTCCCCCATTTTTACCCCATTTTCCCCCATTTTTCCCCCCAATTTCTCCCCAAGTTTCTCAGTTTACCCCTCATTCTCCCCCATTTTCCCCCATTCCCCCCCATTTTCCCCCATTTCCCCCCCATTTTCCTACATCTAACCCAAGGGAAGGGGAAGACGTAGATGGATGGGGGGCGAGCGTTTCGGGCTGGAGTTTTTTGGGGGAAAAAATGGCATTTTTGGGGTTTTTGGAGGTCATAGAGCTTATATGGTGTATGATCTCCATGAATTACCCCTTTTTTCCCCACATTTTTGGCTGTTTTTTGCCCATTTTCCCCTATTTTTACCCCCATTTTCCACCATCTTTGACCCCCATTTTCCACCGTCTTTGACCCCATTTTCCCCCATTTTTACCCCATTTTCCCCCATTTTTACCCCATTTTCCCCCAATTTTCCCCCCAGTTTCCCAGTTTTCCCCCCATTCTCCCCCATTCTCCCCCATTTTCCCCCATTCTCCCCCATTTCCACCCCATTTTCCAACATCTAACCCAAGGGAAGGGGAAGACGTAGATGGATGGGGGGCGAGCGTTTCGGGCTGGAGTTTTTTGGGGGAAAAAAATGGCATTTTTGGGGTTTTTGGAGGTCATAGAGCTTATAGACACTCTGATCTCCATAAATTCACCCTTCTTTCCCCACATTTTTGGCTGTTTTTTGCCCATTTCCCCCTATTTTTTGCCCATTTTCCCCCATTTCTTACCCCCATTTTCCACCGTCTTTGACCCCATTTTCCCCCATTTTTCCCCCATTTTCCCCCAATTTTCCCCCCAGTTTCCCAGTTTTCCCCTCATTCTCCCCCATTCTCCCCCATTTTCCCCCATTTTCCTCCATTTTCCCCCATTTCCCCCCCATTTTCCAACATCTAACCCAAGGGAAGGGGAAGACGTAGATGGATGGGGGGCGAGCGTTTCGGGCTGGAGTTTTTTGGGGGAAAAAATGGCATTTTTGGGGTTTTTGGAGGTCATAGAGCTTATATGGTGTATGATCTCCATGAATTTCCCCTTTTTTTCCCCACATTTTCCACCATTTTTGGCTGTTTTTTGCCCATTTTCCCCTATTTTTACCCCCATTTTCCACCATCTTTGACCCCCATTTTCCACCGTCTTTGACCCCATTTTCCCCCATTTTTACCCCATTTTCCCCCATTTTTCCCCCCCAATTTCTCCCCAAGTTTCTCAGTTT
Organism: Alectoris magna; assembly: GCA_030625065.1. Taxonomy (NCBI): domain Eukaryota; kingdom Metazoa; phylum Chordata; class Aves; order Galliformes; family Phasianidae; genus Alectoris; species Alectoris magna. The sequence goes on along the minus strand of CM060577.1, from coordinate 11,536,425 downwards.
ACCCCTCATTCTCCCCCATTTTCCCCCATTTTCCCCCATTTTCCCCCATTTTCCCCCATTTCCCCCCCATTTTCCTACATCCAACCCAAGGGAAGGGGAAGACGTAGATGGATGGGGGGCGAGCGTTTCGGGCTGGAGTTTTTTGGGGAAAAAATGGCATTTTTGGGGTTTTTGGAGGTCATTCAGGTTATACGGTGTATGATCTCCATGAATTACCCCTTTTTTCCCCACATTTTCCACCATTTTTGGCTGTTTTTTGCCCATTTTCCCCTATTTTTTGCCCATTTTCCCCCATTTCTTACCCCTGTTTTCCACCGTCTTTAACCCCATTTTCCCCCATTTTTACCCCATTTTCCCCCATTTTTACCCCAATTTCTCCCCAAGTTTCTCAGTTTACCCCTCATTCTCCCCCATTCTCCCCCATTTTCCCCCATTCTCCCCCATTTCCACCCCATTTTCCAACATCTAACCCAAGGGAAGGGGAAGACGTAGATGGATGGGGGGCGAGCGTTTCGGGCTGGAGTTTTTTGGGGGAAAAAATGGCATTTTTGGGGTTTTTGGAGGTCATAGAGCTTATAGACACTCTGATCTCCATAAATTCACCCTTTTTTCCCCACATTTTTGGCTGTTTTTCGCCCATTTCCCCCTATTTTTTGCCCATTTTCCCCCATTTCTTACCCCCATTTTCCACCGTCTTTGACCCCATTTTCCCCCATTTTTACCCCATTTTCCCCCAATTTTCCCCCCAGTTTCCCAGTTTTCCCCCCATTCTCCCCCATTCTCCCCCATTCTCCCCCATTTTCCCCCATTTTCCCCCCATTTCCCCCCCATTTTCCTACATCTAACCCAAGGGAAGGGGAAGACGTAGATGGATGGGGGGCGAGCGTTTCGGGCTGGAGTTTTTTGGGGGAAAAAATGGCATTTTTGGGGTTTTTGGAGGTCATAGAGCTTATAGACACTCTGATCTCCATAAATTCACCCTTTTTTCCCCACATTTTTGGCTGTTTTTTGCCCATTTTCCCCTATTTTTTGCCCATTTCCCCCCATTTCTTACCCCCATTTTCCACCGTCTTTGACCCCATTTTCCCCATTTTTACCCCATTTTCCCCAATTTTTACCCCAATTTCTCCCCAAGTTTCTCAGTTTACCCCTCATTCTCCCCCATTCTCCCCCATTTTCCCCCATTTTTCCCCCATTCTCCCCCATTTCCACCCCATTTTCCAACATCTAACCCAAGGGAAGGGGAAGACGTAGATGGATGGGGGGCGAGCGTTTCGGGCTGGAGTTTTTTGGGGGAAAAAAATGGCATTTTTGGGGTTTTGGAGGTCATAGAGCTTATAGACACTCTGATCTCCATAAATTCACCCTTTTTTCCCCACATTTTTGGCTGTTTTTTGCCCATTTTCCCCTATTTTTACCCCCATTTTCCACCATCTTTGACCCCCATTTTCCACCGTCTTTGACCCCATTTTCCCCCATTTTACCCCATTTTCCCCCATTTTTACCCCAATTTCTCCCCAAGTTTCTCAGTTTACCCCTCATTCTCCCCCATTCTCCCCCATTTTCCCCGCATTTTCTCCATTTCCCCACCATTTTCCTACATCTAACCCAAGGGAAGGGGAAGACGTAGATGGATGGGGGGCGAGCGTTTCGGGCTGGAGTTTTTGGGGGAAAAAATGGCATTTTTGGGGTTTTTGGAGGTCTTTGTGCTATAGACGCTCTGATCTCCATGAATTCCCCCTTTTTTTCCCCACATTTTTGGCTATTTTTTGCCCATTTTCCCCCATTTTTGACCCCATTTTCCCCCATTTTTGGCCCCATTTTCCCTCATTTTCACCCCATTTTTAACCCATTTTCCCCCAATTGCCCCCATTCTCCCCCCTTATCCCCCAATTCTCCCCCATTCCCCCCCTTATCCCCAATTCCCCCCCTTATCCCCAAATTCCCCCCCTTATCCCCCATTCTCCCCCCTTATCCCCAATTCCCCCCCTTATCCCCCCATTCTCCCCCCCTTATCCCCCAATTCCCCCCCAATTCCCCTCCTTATCCCCCCCAAACCCCCCATTATCCCCATTTCCCCCCCACTCTCCCCCTTATCCCCCCCAAATCCCCCCATTATCCCCATTTCCCCCCATTCTCCCCCCTTATCCCCCTTATCTCCCCCATTCTCCCTCCTTATCCCCCCATATCCCCCCCATATCCCCCCCCATTCTCCCCCCTTATCCCCCATATCCCCCCCATTCTCCCCCCTTATCCCCCAATTCTCCCCCATTCCCCCCCTTATCCCCCATATCCCCCCCATTCCCCCCCTTATCCCACATATCCCCCCCCATTCTCCCCCCTTCTCCCCCAATTCCCCCCCCATATCCCCCATATCCCCCCCATTCCCCCCCTTATCCCCCAATTCTCCCCCATTCTCCCCCCTTATCCCCCATATCCCCCCCATTCTCCCCCCTTATCCCCCAATTCTCCCCTATTCCCCCCCATATCCCCCAATTCCCCCCCATTCTCCCCCCTTATCCCCAATTCTCCCCCATTCCCCCCCTTATCCCCCAATCCCCCTCATTCTCCCCCCTTATCCCCCAATTCTCCCCATTCCCCCCTTATCCCCCATATCCCCCCCATTCTCCCCCCCTTCTCCCCCATATCCCCCCCATTCTCCCCCCTTCTCCCCCAATTCTCCCCCCATATCCCCCCCATTCTCCCCCCTTATCTCCCTTATCCCCCCCTCATTCTCCCCCCTTATCCCCCAATTCTCCCCAATCCCCCCCCATTTTCCCCCCATTCTCCCCCCCCATATCCCCAACCCATCCTCCCCCCCACCCCGAGACCCCCATAAACCCCCCCCAAAACCACCAACTCACCCTCTGTCTTCCTCAACTTCTCCTCCACGGGGAAAAGAAGCTCGGGATGATTCACCTTACATACGTAGGCCTCCCCACGATCCCATTCATCGGCGCACACCGCGGCCACCGCCCTCCACCAAATAAAGCCCGTTGCTTTGCAGGACCTCTGCCCCACGGCTGTCTCCAATTTACCCCCCGTTTCTTTCCACCATGAAACCTCCAAACCTTCCACGTTGGCCATGTTGTTCACTCGACATGTCAGCTTAGCTGATTTGGTTGTAAAAATATCCACAAAGGATGGAGCGACGACCCGGACGCTGATGTCAACCGGGTTGGGGATGTCGACTGGAAGAGATGGAGGAGGGATTGGGTCAGTTTGGAGCCACCAAAATGGCCATTTTTGCCTATTTTGCCCCAAAAACTAATGGTGGCGGTAATAATTGAGGCATTGTCCCCGAAAAAGTTGGGTTTTGAGGGACCAAAATGGCATTTTTAGGGTATTTTCCCCAAAATTGAAGGTGATGGTTGAGTTTGGCGGTCCTACTCCAAAAAAGTTGGGTTTCGTGGGACCAAAAATGGGATTTTGGGGGTATTTTTCCCCCAAAATGAAGGCCCGTGGTAGAATGTTGGGTGGTAGTACGAAAAAGTTGGGTTTCGAGGGACCAAAAATGGCATTTTTAGGGTATTTTCCCCAAAAATCAAAGGTGATGGTTGAGTTTGGCGGTCCTACTCTCCAAAAAAGTTGGGTTTCCTGGCCCCAAAATGGGGATTTTGGCTGTTTTTTCCCCAAAATTTCAACAGAAAATCATACTTCTCTCCCTCCAAACCCGAATTATGGACTCTCAGACCCCAAAGAACCCCAAATCCCCCCAATTTCCCCCAAAAAACCCCCCCACACACTCACATCCGCACTCCATCCTCTTACTGCCGTTCCTCGCCTCACCACATTTGGTAGGCCCAAAATGAGGATTTTGGCTGTTTTTTCCCCAAAATTTTGACAGAAAGCCACACATTTCCCCCTCCAAACCCGAATTATGGACTCTCAGACCCCAAAGAACCCCAAATCCCCCCAATTTACCCCCAAAAAACCCCACACTCACATCCGCACTCCATCCTCTTGCTGCCGTTCCTCGCCTCACCACGTTTGGTAGGCCCAAAGTGAGGATTTTGGCTATTTTTCCCCCAAAATTTCGACATAAAACCACACTTTTCCCCCTCTAATCCAAACTTATGGACTCTCAGACCCCAAAAAACCCCAAATCCCCTCAATTTCCCCCCAAAAAACCCCCCCACACACTCACATCCGCACTCCATCCTCTTGCTGCCGTTCCTCGCCTCACCACGTTTGGTAGGCCCAAACTGGGGATTTTGGCTGTTTTTCCCCCAAAATTTCGACAGAAAACCACACATTTCCCCCTCCAAACCCGAATTATGGACTCTCAGACCCCAAAAAACCCCAAATCCCCCCAATTTACCCCCAAAAAACCCCACACACTCACATCCGCACTCCATCCTCTTACTGCCGTTCCTCGCCTCACCACATTTGGTAGGCCCAAAATGAGGATTTTGGCTGTTTTTTCCCCAAAATTTTGACAGAAAGCCACACATTTCCCCCTCCAAACCCGAATTATGGACTCTCAGACCCCAAAGAACCCCAAATCCCCCCAATTTACCCCCAAAAAACCCCACACACTCACATCCGCACTCCATCCTCTTACTGCCGTTCCTCGCCTCACCACATTTGGTAGGCCCAAAATGAGGATTTTGGCTGTTTTTCCCCCAAAATTTCGACAGAAAACCACACTTTTCTCCCTCTAATCCAAACTTATGGACTCTCAGACCCCAAAAAACCCCAAATCCCCCCAATTTCCCCCTAAAAAAACCCCCCACACACTCACATCCACACTCCATCCTCTTACTGCCGTTCCTCGCCTCACCACGTTTGGTAGGCCCAAAATGAGGATTTTGGCTGTTTTTCCCCCCAAAATTTCGACATAAAACCACACATTTCCCCCTCTAATCCAAACTTATGGACTCTCAGACCCCAAAAAACCCCAAATCCCCCCAATTTCCCCCCAAAAAACCCCCCCACACACTCACATCCACACTCCATCCTCTTATTGCCGTTCCTCGCCTCACCACATTTGGTAGGCCCAAAATGAGGATTTTGGCTATTTTTCCCCCAAAATTTCGACAGAAAACCACACTTTTCTCCCTCTAATCCAAACTTATGGACTCTCAGACCCCAAAGAACCCCAAATCCCCTCAATTTCCCCCCAAAAAACCCCCCCACACACTCACATCCGCACTCCATCCTCTTGCTGCCGTTCCTCGCCTCACCACGTTTGGTAGGCCCAAAATGGGGATTTTGGCTGTTTTTCCCCCAAAATTTCAACAGAAAATCATACTTCTCTCCCTCCAAACCCGAATTATGGACTCTCAGACCCCAAAAAACCCCAAATCCCCCCAATTTACCCCCAAAAAACCCCACACTCACATCCGCACTCCATCCTCTTATTGCCGTTCCTCACCTCACCACGTTTGGTAGGCCCAAAATGAGGATTTTGGCTGTTTTTTCCCCAAAATTTCGACAGAAAATCATACTTCTCTCCCTCCAAACCCGAATTATGGACTCTCAGACCCCAAAAAACCCCAAATCCCCCCAATTTCCCCCCAAAAAACCCCCCCACACACTCACATCCGCACTCCATCCTCTTGCTGGTGTTCCTCATCTCCCCATCCACCACGCAACTGTAGACGACTCCCGAATCCCATTCGTTTTCGGCTACCCCGATTCGACTTTCGGCGACCCATTCGGTACCGACGGTACCGTAATGGATCATATTTCCGTTGATGGGGGAACCGTTTTTATACCACTGAACCGAACCGGGTCGACGATAACTTCGGGTTTGACAAAGGATGGATGAATTACGGAAGGGACCGTCGAAATCGTCGCGGGACGGAGGGTGGATGGTCAGGATCGGGGTGGAGGGCGGAGCTGAACCTGGATGGGGAGGAAAGGGTTAATAGGGGGAGGTGGGTGGGCTACCGAGTGGGGGTGGGGGGCTACTATGAGGTTTGGGGGGTCACCAAGAGGTGATGGAGGCCCACCGAGATGAGCTGGAGGACCAACAAGAGGAGCTGGAGGACCAGCAAGAGGAAATGGAGGACCTCCAAGACTTGGAGGACCACCGAGAGGAGCTGGAGGACCACCGAGAGGAGCTGGAGGACCTCCAAGTCTTGGAGGACCACCAAGAGGAGCTGGAGGACCTCCAAGAGACTTGGAGGACCACCAAGAAGAGCTGGAGGACCACGGAGAGGAGCTGGAGGAGCAACAAGAGGAGTTGGAGGACCAGCAAGAGGAGCTGGAGGACCACCAAGACTTGGAGGACCACCGAGAGGAGCTGGAGGAGCAACAAGAGGAGTTGGAGGACCAGCAAGAGGAGCTGGAGGACCTCCAAGACTTGGAGGACCACCGAGAGGAGCTGGAGGAGCAACAAGAGGAGTTGGAGGACCAGCAAGAGGAGCTGGAGGACCTCCAAGACTTGGAGGACCACCGAGAGGAGCTGCAGGAGCAACAAGAGGAGCTGGAGGACTAGCGAGAGGAGCTGGAGGACCTCCAAGACTTGGAGGACCACCGAGAGGAGCTGGAGGCCCACCGAGATGAGCTGGAGGACCAGCAAGAGGAGCTGGAGGACCTCCAAGACTTGGAGGACCAGCAAGAGGAGCTGGAGGACCAACAAGACTTGGAGGACCACCGAGAGGAGCTGGAGGACCAGCAAGAGGAGCTGGAGGACCTCCAAGACTTGGAGGACCACCGAGAGGAGCTGGAGGAGCAACAAGAGGAGCTGGAGGACTAGCGAGAGGAGCTGGAGGACCTCCAAGACTTGGAGGACCACCGAGAGGAGCTGGAGGAGCAACAAGAGGAGTTGGAGGACCAGCAAGAGGAGCTGGAGGACCTCCAAGACTTGGAGGACCACCGAGAGGAGCTGGAGGAGCAACAAGAGGAGTTGGAGGACCAGCAAGAGGAGCTGGAGGACCTCCAAGACTTGGAGGACCACCGAGAGGAGCTGGAGGAGCAACAAGAGGAGCTGGAGGACTAGCGAGAGGAGCTGGAGGACCTCCAAGACTTGGAGGACCACCGAGAGGAGCTGGAGGAGCAACAAGAGGAGCTGGAGGACTAGCGAGAGGAGCTGGAGGACCTCCAAGACTTGGAGGACCACCAAGAGGAGCTGGAGGACCACCAAGAGACTTGGAGGACCACCAAGAAGAGCTGGAGGACCAGCAAGAGGAGCTGGAGGACCTCCAAGACTTGGAGGACCACGGAGAGGAGCTGGAGGAGCAACAAGGGGAGTTGGAGGACCAGCAAGAGGAGCTGGAGGACCTCCAAGACTTGGAGGACCACCGAGAGGAGCTGGAGGAGCAACAAGAGGAGTTGGAGGACCAGCAAGAAGAGCTGGAGGACCACCAAGAGACTTGGAGGACCACCGAGAAGAGCTGGAGGACCAACAAGAGACTTGGAGGACCACCGAGAGAAGCTGGAGGACCAACAAGATGAGCTGGAGGACCAGTGAGAGGAGCTGGAGGACCACCAAGAGACTTGGAGGACCACAGAGAGGAGATGGAGGACCAACAAGAGACCCCCCCCTCCAGCCCCCCGGAAGTCGCCCCCGACCCCCGGAAGTCGCCCCATCCAGCCCCTTTCCCCCGCTCCCCGGAAGTCGCCCCCCTCCCCTCGCTCCCCGGAAGTCACCCCCGACCCCCGACCCCCCGACCCCCGGAAGTCGCCCCCCTACTCCCTTCCTGCCAATCATCTCGCCTCCCCCCGCTCCCCGGAAGTCGCCCCCGACCCCCGGAAGTCGCCCCATCCCGCCCCTTTCCCCCGCTCCATGTAAGTCGCCCCCTCCCCTCGCTCCCCGGAAGTCACCCCCGACCCCCCCGACCCCCGGAAGTCACCCTTGCCTCCCGGAAGTCGCCCCCTCCTCCCTTCCCGCCAATCATCTCACCTCCCCCCGCTCCCCGGAAGTCGCCCCCGACCCCCGGAAGTCGCCCCATCCCGCCCCTTTCCCCCGCTCCATGTAAGTCGCCCCCTCCCCTCGCTCCCCGGAAGTCACCCCCGACCCCCCGACTCCCGGAAGTCACCCTTGCCTCCCGGAAGTCGCCCCCTCCTCCCATCCTGCCAATCATCTCGCCTCCCCCCGCTCCCCGGAAGTCGCCCCCGACCCCCGAGCCCCCGAGCCCCGGAAGTCTCCCCATCCCGCCCCTTCCCCCCGCTCCCCGGAAGTCGCCCCCGACCCCCGGAAGTCGCCCCATCCAGCCCCTTTCCCCCGCTCCCCGGAAGTCGCCCCCGACCCCCGACCCCCCGACCCCCGGAAGTCTCCCCATCCCGCCCCTTTCCCCCGCTCCCCGGAAGTCACCCCCGACCCCCCGACCCCCGGAAGTCACCCTTGACTCCCGGAAGTCGCCCCCTCCTCCCTTCCCGCCAATCATCTCGCCTCCCCCCGCTCCCCGGAAGTCGCCCCCTCCCCTCGCTCCCCGGAAGTCGCCCCCGACCCCCGACCTCCCGACCCCCGGAAGTCTCCCCATCCCGCCCCTTTCCCCCGCTCCCCGGAAGTCACCCCCGACCCCCCGACTCCCGGAAGTCACCCTTGCCTCCCGGAAGTCGCCCCCTCCTCCCTTCCCGCCAATCATCTCGCCTCCCCCCGCTCCCCGGAAGTCGCCCCCCTCCCCTCGCTCCCCGGAAGTCGCCCCCGACCCCCGACCCCTCGACCCCCGGAAGTCTCCCCATCCCGCCCCTTTCCCCCGCTCCCCGGAAGTCACCCCCGACCCCCCGACTCCCGGAAGTCACCCTTGCCTCCCGGAAGTCGCCCCCTCCTCCCTTCCCGCCAATCATCTCGCCTCCCCCCGCTCCCCGGAAGTCGCCCCCTCCCCTCGCTCCCCGGAAGTCGCCCCCGACCCCCCGACCCCTCGACCCCCGGAAGTCTCCCCATCCCGCCCCTTTCCCCGCTCCCCGGAAGTCACCCCCGATCCCCCGACTCCCGGAAGTCACCCTTGCCTCCCGGAAGTCTCCCATCCTTTCATCACCTCACCTGGATTCCAAACGAGAAGCTCGGCGTTTCCCATCGGATGAGCAGCCCGACACCGGAAGGGCTGTTTATTTTTGCCTTCCGTTTGTGTCATCCGGATGCTGCTTGAAACTCGGTAACTTCGTTCCGGTGTTAAAATAGAACCGTAATGGTAAGCCGGAACGGTTTGATTGGATGAATCGGTCCAGGAAATGGTAATGGAGGATGGCCGGAAGTCGGAAGCGGAACAGCCAATCGCGTACAAGGAGGGGGAGGGAGAACAGGGAACCAATGGGAAGAGGCGGGGGGGGGAGGGGGAGGGGGAGGCTGGGTTTGGGGAAGGGGGGGGGGGGGGGGAGAAAAGAGAGAGGGGGTGAGTTGGGGGGGGTACTGGTTTATACTGGTTTATACTGGTTTATACTGGTTTATACCGGGATGGACTGGGTTGTACTGGGATATACAGGGTTATACTGGGATATACTGAGTTATAATGGGTTATACTGGTTTATACTGGGTTATAATGGGATGGAATGGGTTATACTGGGATGGACTGGTTTATACTGGTTTATACTGGTTTATACTGGGATGGACTGGGTTGTACTGGGATATACAGGGTTATACTGGGATATACTGAGTTATAATGGGTTATACTGGTTTATACTGGGTTATAATGGGATGGAATGGGTTATACTGGGATGGAATAGGTTATACTGGGATGGACTGGTTTATACTGGTTTATACTGGTTTATACTGGTTTATACTGGGATGGACTGGGTTGTACTGGGATATACAGGGTTATACTGGGATATACTGAGTTATAATGGGTTATACTGGTTTATACTGGGTTATAATGGGATGGAATGGGTTATACTGGGATGGAATAGGTTATACTGGGATGGACTGGTTTATACTGGTTTATACTGGTTTTATACTGGTTTATACTGGGATGGACTGGGTTGTACTGGGATATACAGGGTTATACTGGGATATACTGAGTTATAATGGGTTATACTGGTTTATACTGGGTTATAATGGGATGGAATGGGTTATACTGGGATGGAATAGGTTATACTGGGATGGACTGGTTTATACTGGTTTATACTGGTTTATACTGGTTTATACTGGGATGGACTGGGTTGTACTGGGATATACAGGGTTATACTGGGATATACTGAGTTATAATGGGTTATACTGGTTTATACTGGGTTATAATGGGATGGAATGGGTTATACTGGGTTATACTGGGATGGACTGGTTTATACTGGTTTATACTGGTCTATACTGGGACGGACTGGGTTGGACTGGGATGGACTGGGTTGTACTGGGATATACAGGGTTATACTGGGATATAGTGGGTTATACTGGGATATAGTGGGTTATAATGGGATGGAATGGGTTATACTGGGATGGAATAGGTTATACTGGGATGGACTGGTTTATACTGGTTTATACTGGTCTATACTGGGATGGACTGGGTTGGACTGGGATGGGATGGGTTATACTGGTCTATACTGGGATGGACTGGGTTGTACTGGGATATAGTGGGTTATACTGGGATATAGTGGGTTATAATGGGATGGAATGGGTTATACTGGGATGGAATAGGTTATACTGGGATGGACTGGTTTATACTGGTTTATACTGGTCTATACTGGGATGGACTGGGTTGTACTGGGATATACAGGGTTATACTGGGATATAGTGGGTTATACTGGGATATACTGGGTTATAATGGGATGGAATGGGTTATACTGGGATGGAATAGGTTATACTGGGATGGACTGGTTTATACTGGTCTATACAGGGTTGGATTGGGTTGTACTGGGATGGGATGGGTTATACTGGTCTATACTGGGATGGACTGGGTTGTACTGGGATATACAGGGTTATACTGGGATATACTGGGTTATAATGGGTTATACTGGGATGGAATAGGTTATACTGGGTTATACTGGGATGGACTGGTTTATACTGGTCTATACTGGGTTGGACTGGGTTGTACTGGGATGGAATGGGTTATACAGGCCTATACTGGGATGGACTGGGTTATACTGGGATATACTGGTTTATACTGGTTTATACTGGTTTATACTGGTTTATACTGGTCCATACTGGTCTGAGCACCAGTAGGAACCACTACAGCTTGGTGCCCTATACTGGTCCTTACTGGTCCCAGTACCAGTAAGAACCAGTACAGCTCCGGTGCCCCATACTGGTCCATACTGGTCCGTACTGGTCCGTACTGGTCCCAGCACCAGTAAGAACCAGTACAGCTCCAGTGCCCGTACTGGTCCATACTGGTCCATACTGGACCCAGTACCAGTAAGAATCAGTACAGCTCCGGTTCCCCATACTGGTCCATACTGGTCCGTACTGGTCCCAGCACCAGTAAGAACCAGTACAGCTCCGGTGCCCCATACTGGTCCATACTGGTCCGTACTGGTCCCAGCACCAGTAAGAACCAGTACAGCTCCGGTGCCCCATACTGGTCCGTACTGGTCCGTACTGGTCCCATCACCAGTAAGAACCAGTACAGCTCCGGTGCCCCATACTGGTCCATACTGGTCCCAGCACCAGTAAGAACCAGTACAGCTCCGGTGCCCCATACTGGTCTGTACTGGTCCATACTGGTCCCAGCACCAGTAAGAACCAGTACAGCTCCGGTGCCCCATACTGGTCCATACTGGTCCCAGCACCAGTAAGAACCAGTACAGCTCCGGTGCCCCATACTGGTCTGTACTGGTCCATACTGGTCCCAGCACCAGTAAGAACCAGTACAGCTCCGGTGCCCCATACTGGTCCATACTGGTCCGTACTGGTCCCAGCACCAGTAAGAACCAGTACAGCTCCGGTGCCCGTACTGGTCCATACTGGTCCATACTGGTTCGTACTGGTCCCAGCACCAGTAAGAACCAGTACAGCTCCAGTGCCCGTACTGGTCCATACTGGTCCATACTGGTCCATATTGGACCCTGTACCAGTAAGAACCAGTACAGCTCCGGTTCCCCATACTGGTCCATACTGGTCCATACTGGTCCCAGCACCAGTAAGAACCAGTACAGCTCCGGTGCCCCATACTGGTCCATACTGGTACTGGTCCCAGCACCAGTAGGAACCAGTACAGCTCTGGTGCCCCATACTGGTCCATACTGGTCCGTACTGGTCCCAGCACCAGTAAGAACCAGAACAGCTCAGTGCCCCATACTGGTCCATACTGGTTCGTACTGGTCCCAGCACCAGTAAGAACCAGTACAGCTCCGGTGCCCCATACTGGTTCATACTGGTCCGTACTGGTCCCAGCACCAGTAAGAACCAGTACAGCTCCAGTGCCCGTACTGGTCCGTACTGGTCCATACTGGTCCATACTGGACCCAGTACCAGTAAGAACCAGTACAGCTCCGATGCCACATACTGGTCCGTACTGGTCCGTACTGGTCCCAGCACCAGTAAGAACCAGTACAGCTCCAGTGCCCGTACTGGTCCATACTGGTCCATACTGGTCCATACTGGACCCAGTACCAGTAAGAACCAGTACAGCTCCGGTTCCCCATACTGGTCCATACTGGTCCATACTGGTTCGTACCGGTCTCAGCACCAGTAGGAACCAGTACAGCTCCGGTGCCCCATACTGGTCTGTACTGGTCCATACTGGTCCATGCTGGTCCGTACTGGACCCAGTACCAGTAAGAACCAGTACAGCTCCGGTGCCCGTACTGGTCCATACTGGTCCATACTGGTCCGTACTGGTCCCAGCACCAGTAAGAACCAGTACAGCTCCGGTGCCCCATACTGGTCCGTACTGGTCCGTACTGGTCCCAGCACCAGTAAGAACCAGTACAGCTCCAGTGCCCGTACTGGTCCATACTGGTCCGTACTGGTCCCAGCACCAGTAAGAACCAGTACAGCTCGGTGCCCCATACTGGTCCATACTGGTCCGTACTGGTCCCAGTACCAGTAAGAACCAGTACAGCTCCGGTGCCCCATACTGGTCCCTACTGGTCCATACTGGTCCGTACTGGTCCCAGCACCAGTAAGAACCAGTACAGCTCCAGTGCCCGTACTGGTCCATACTGGTCCATACTGGTCCATATTGGACCCTGTACCAGTAAGAACCAGTACAGCTCCGGTTCCCCATACTGGTCCATACTGGTCCATACTGGTCCCAGCACCAGTAAGAACCAGTACAGCTCCGGTGCCCCATACTGGTCCATACTGGTACTGGTCCCAGCACCAGTAGGAACCAGTACAGCTCCGGTGCCCCATACTGGTCCATACTGGTCCGTACTGGTCCCAGCACCAGTAAGAACCAGTACAGCTCCAGTGCCCGTACTGGTCCATACTGGTCCGTACTGGTCCGTACTGTCCCAGCACCAGTAAGAACCAGTACAGCTCCAGTGCCCGTACTGGTCCATACTGGTCCATACTGGTCCATACTGGACCCTGTACCAGTAAGAACCAGTACAGCTCCGGTTCCCCATACTGGTCCATACTGGTCCATACTGGTCCCAGCACCAGTAAGAACCAGTACAGCTCCGGTGCCCTATACTGGTCCATACTGGTCCATACTGGTCCGTACTGGTCCATACTGGTCCATTGTCCCTTATCCGCCTTCGTTCCCATTAATTAACCCCATTAATTACCCCCATTAATTAATCCCATTAATCGCATCCCGTCATTAAGTAGCGGCCATTTGGGCTATTCGGGTTAATTAGGTTTAATTAACTCCTAATAACTCCTAATTAAGAACTCCTAATAAACCCGAATAACTCCTAATTAATAGCTCCTAATAACTCCCCAATAACCCCTAATAAATCCAATTAATAACTCCCAATAACTGTTAATAACTCCTAATTAATAGCTCCTAATAACTCCCAATAACCCCTAATAATTCCAAGTAATAACTACTAATGACTGTTAATAACTCCTAATTAATAACTCCGAACAACCCCTAATAACTCCTAATTAAAAACTCCTAATTACCCCTAATAGCTCCTAATTAAAATCTCGTAATAACCCCTAATAACTCCTAATTAATAACTCCTAATAATCCCTAATAACTCCTAAGTAATTACTCCTAATAACTCCTAATAACCCGTAGAACTCCTAATTAATAACTGCTAATAACCCCTAATAACTCCTAATTAATAACTCCTAATGATCCCTAATAACTCCTAAGTAATTACTCCTAATAACTTTTAATAACCCATATAACTCCTAATTAACAACTCCTAATAACTCCTAATTAACAACTCCTAATAACCCCTAATAACTCCCAATTAATAACTCCTAATAACTCCTAATTAATAACTCCTAATAATCCCTAATAACTCCTAAGTAATAACTCCTAGTAACTCCTAATTAAAAACTCCCATTAACCCCTAATAACTCCTAATAACTCCTATTTAATAACTCCCAATAACCCCTAATAACTCCCAATTAATAACTCCTAATAACTCCTAATTAATAACTCCTAATAACCCCTAATAACTCCTAATCATTTCCATTAAAATCCACCAAAAACGATACAATCCACCCAAAACCCACCCGGATTTTACAAAACCCACTTAATACCTCCTAATAATGAATCCTTCATCGCTTCTAATACCTCCTAATAATTAATCAATTAATCGCTCTTAATAACCTAATAATCACCTCATAACCCGGATTCTTGTTGAACCCCCGATCCAAATCAAACCAAGAGGAATTTTGGGTCAAAACGATCCAAATTCGGTTCAAATTACTCAACCGATTCATTCGTTATTAATTACTAATTATTAATTATTATTAACCCTATTAATCAGGCGTAATTAATAGCAACGATTCGCTCTTAATCCATTCTCATCCTTAAACCCCCCCCCTCGATTCCCATTCATTTCCCCCATGATTTTCAACCCCAAAATCCTCCTTTTTCACCCCCAAAACCCGATTTGCCCAAAATCCCCTTTTTTCACCCCCAAAAAAAAAAATCGCCATTTTTTTTTCTTCCCCACCCCCAAAAAAAGGCCGTTTTCACCCAAAACCTCCGCTTGTTTTTCAACAAAAAAAAAAAAAAAACGACCCCAAAACGGCCCCCAAAAAACCCCAAATTTCCCCTTTTTTGTTGTTGTTTTCGAAACCGGAAGTTCCCATTTTTGGCTGTTTTCAACCCAAAAACCGAAACCGGCCTCAAATTTGAACCAAATTTGGGGGTTAAAAAAAAAAAAAAAAAAGACTTGGACTTTTGTCGAGATGTGGAAAACGGGGCCCAAATTACAAATTATTAATTATTAATTATTAATTATTAATTATTAATTGTTAATTATTATCATCATTTAATAATTCGATATAATAATATAATCTAATATTATTCTCAGTATTATCATTGTTATCACTATCATTATCATCACTATTATTATGATCATTAATCATTATTTCATTATGATTTCATTATTATCATCGTTATTGTCATCATTAGTAGTAGTATTAATTATTATTATTTAATACTCTTAATTATTATTGCTATTAACAACAAAAAAACCAACAAAAAACCAATATTTCTCTAACAAGGATTTAATTTAAAAAAAAATCATTAATTCATTAATTATTAATCATTAATTATTTAATTATTTGAGTATTTAATTTGTTATTAAAATATTAATATTGTTAAATTGTGTTTAATTGTTATTGTCTAATAATTTTTTTTTAAATTAATCTTTGAATTAATTTAATTTATAATTTTAATGTAATTATTCATAATATTCAATAATAATTATTATTATATATTATATATAACCTATATTTAATTGATTAATTAATTATTAAATCATTATCGTTATCATCCCGCAGGCAATTATCAATTAATATTTAATTACCAATTAATTGATCGTCAGGATTAATTGCTTAATTGCTTTAATCAATTCATACATTGATTTCTCATTTCTCAGTTATCGGTAATCGTTGCCTGATCATGATTAATTAATGATTAAATTAAATAGTTAATTAATTATTAATTTTTTATTTTATTTATTATATTATTTATTACATTATCTATTATATTACTATTTATTAATTTATTATTTATTATTATTTATTAATTTATTGTTTTATATTTATTTTGTTTTTATATTTATTTATTATTAGTAATAATTATTATTATATATGATGGAACTTATTAAGTTATTAAGTTATTATTAATAATATTATTATTATTTATTAAGTTATAAGTTATTAGTTATTAAGTATAAGTTATTAAATATAATATCAGTTAATTAAGATCATAATAAAGAACATCATAATAAATAATGAATGTCGTAATGATCTTAATTAATAAAGTTAATAATTAATTAATAATAATGATTAATAATTATTAATTAATAACAATAATTAATATTATTATTAATCTAATAATTATCCCGGAGAAATAATCTAATTATCTAATAATAATCTAAGCTCGAACTGATTATCACTCTTTAATTATTAATTAATTGTTAAATGAGTTTAATTAATTAATTACATTTCCCTATCGTTGCCATTGTAAAACAATGAATCGCTAATTATTAATTAATTAATTAATTAATTAATGATTAATTAACGATTATACTCATTATATCGTATACGCTGTAAGGTTATCGTAGTAATTAAGAATGAACTAATTAATGATCAATTAATGATGATAATAAACAATTATTATATAATTATATAATTAATATCGAAATTATCCACCTCAGTAATTAATTGCTTCTAATTATTAGAAGTTTGATTATTAGATTATTAGATATTTTTCGAACCCAAATCGCCATTTTTTGCCCCAAATTCACCATTTTTCGACCCAAATCGTCATTTTTTGCCCCAAATTCACCATTTTTCGACCCAAAATCCCCATTTTTGACCCAAAATCGCCTTTTTTCCTCCCTAAAATGACCCAAAATCGCCACTTTTTGACCCAAAATCCCCATTTTTTGCCCCAAAATCGCCTTTTTTCCTCCCTAAAATGACCCAAAATCGCCACTTTTTGACCCAAAATTGCCGTTTTTTGCCCCAAAATCACCCCAAAATCGCCATTTTTCCTCCCTAAAATGACCCAAAATCGCCACTTTTTGACCCAAAATTGCCGCTTTTTGCCCCAAAATCGCCATTTTTACTCACTAAAATGACCTAAAATCGCCATTTTTGGACCCAAAATCGTCATTTCTTGCCCCAAAATCGCCGTTTTTTGCCCCAAAATCACCCCAAAATCGCCATTTTTACTCCCTAAAATGACCCAAAATCGCCACTTTTTGACCCAAAATTGCCGTTTTTTGCCCCAAAATCACCCCAAAATCGCCATTTTTGGACCCAAAATCTCCATTTTTTTGGCCAAAAATCGCCATTTTTCCTCCCTAAAATGACCTAAAATCGCCATTTTTGTAACCAAAATCGTCATTTTTTGCCCTAAATTCCCATTTTTTCCTCCCTAAAATGACCCAAAATCGCCATTTTTTGCCCCAAATTCGCCATTTTCCCTCCCTAAAATGACCCCAAAATCGCCATTTTTTGCCCCATAATCGCCAATTTTTGCCCTATTTCACCATTTTTTGCCTCAAAATCCCCTTTTTTGGACCCAAAATCGCCATTTTTGGCCCAAAATCCCCATTTTTCCTCCCTAAAATGCCCCAAAATCTCCATTTTTTGACCCAAAATCGCCACTTTTTTGCCCCCAAATCCCCCTTTTTATACCCCAAACAACCACTTCTCCTCCCTAAAATGACCCAAATTCGCCATTTTTTGCCCTAAATTCACACTTTTTCCTCCCTAAAATGACCCAAAATCGCCATTTTTGGACCCAAAATCGCCATTTCTTGCCCCAAAATCCCCATTTTTGGACCCCAAATCGCCATTTTTTGCCCCAAATTCCCCATTTTTTTGCCCCCAAATCCCCATTTTTTGCCCTAAATTCCCCTTTTTTCCTCCCTAAAATGACCCAAAATCGCCATTTTTTGCCCCAAACTCCCCATTTTTGGACCCAAAATCTCCATTTTTGGACCCAAAATCCCCATTTTTTTGCCCCAAATTCCCCATTTTGGACCCCAAATCCTCATTTTTGGACCCAAAATCGCCATTTTTTTTTATCAAAAATCGCCATTTTTGGACCCCAAAATCCCCATTTTCCCTCCCTAAAATAAACCAAAATCGCCATTTTTTCCCCCAAAATCGCCATTTTTTTGCCCCAAATTCACCCTTTTTCTCTCTAAAATGACCCAAAATCGCCATTTTTTGCCCTAAATTCACCATTTTTTTGCCCTAAAATCCCCATTTTTTGCCCCAAAATCGCCTCTTTTTCCCCCCAAATCCCCATTTTTTCTCCCTAAAATGACCCAAAATCCCCATTTTTTCCCCCAAAATCCCCATTTTTTTGCCCTAAATTCACCCTTTTTCACCCTAAAATGACCCGAAATCTCCATTTTTTGCCCCAAAATCGCCACTTTTTGCCCCAAACTCCCCATTTTTGGACCCAAAATCCCCATCTTTTGCCCCAAATTCCCCATTTTTTTGCCCCAAAATCCCCATTTTTGGACCCAAAATCCCCATTTTTGGACCCCAAATCCCCATTTTTTGATCAAAAATCGCCATTTTTTGCCCCCAAATCCCCATTTTTCCTCCCTAAAATGACCCAAAATCTCCATTTTTTGGCCCAAAATCCCCATTTTTGGACCCCAAATCCCCATTTTTGGACCCAAAATCCCCATTTTTGGACCCAAAATCCCCATTTTTGGATCAAAAATCGCCATTTTTTGATCAAAAATCGCCATTTTTGGACCCCAAAATCCCCATTTTCCCTCCCTAAAATGACCCAAAATCCCCATTTTTTCCCCCAAAATCCCCATTTTTTTGCCCTAAATTCACCCTTTTTCACCCTAAAATGACCCGAAATCTCCATTTTTTGCCCCAAAATCGCCACTTTTTGCCCCAAACTCCCCATTTTTGGACCCAAAATCCCCATCTTTTGCCCCAAATTCCCCATTTTTTTGCCCCAAAATCCCCATTTTTGGACCCAAAATCCCCATTTTTGGACCCCAAATCCCCATTTTTTGATCAAAAATCGCCATTTTTTGCCCCCAAATCCCCATTTTTCCTCCCTAAAATGACCCAAAATCTCCATTTTTTGGCCCAAAATCCCCATTTTTGGACCCCAAATCCCCATTTTTGGACCAAAATCCCCATTTTTGGACCCAAAATCCCCATTTTTGGATCAAAAATCGCCATTTTTTGATCAAAAATCGCCATTTTTGGACCCCAAATCCCCATTTTCCCTCCCTAAAATGACCCAAAATCGCCATCAGCCCCCAACCTTTTTGCCCAAATTCCCACTTTTTCACCCCAAAAAATCATCTCCCGTCCCCCCAAATTTTCGGGCCGCCCTTCAATTTCGACTGACCCAAAATCGGCCGATTTTACCCCAAAATCCCCACGGCCTTTGGGAAGGCCTGAAGACTCACCGGATGAGACGACGACTTCGGTCCCGTGCCCCCAGGCATCGATGCTACCAGCAGTACCACAATGACCCAAAATCGCCTTTTTTTCACCCAAAAAACCCCACCTCCTTTTTTTTTTTTGGGTCGAAAAACGTCGATTTTGGTTCAAAAACCACCCCTTTCATTTTAACCCTTTTTGGCTGTTTTGAGCCCAATTTCCTCCCATGGGATCGTCCCGTCAGAGTTCCGTTTTGTTTTGCTGTTCTTTCTTCCTTTTCCTGCCCAGTTTTGGGGCAAAACGCCCCATTTTTGGTTAAAAATCGCCATTTTTTTTACCAAAAATCGCCATTTTTCGACCAAAAATCGCTATTTTGAACCATTTTGGGCCTTTTTTGCCCCAAATTTCCTCCCAAGCCCCCAAGATTGAAGATTTCTCGTTTAGGCTTCACCTTCTTCAAATCCTCCTTGTTTCCCATCTTGATTTTGGGGCTAAAACCCCCATTTTTGGTTAAAAATCGCCATTTTTTTATCAAAAATCGCCATTTTTCGACCAAAAATCGCTATTTTGAACCATTTTGGGCCTTTTTTGCCCCAAATTTCCTCCCAATCCCCCAAGATTGAAGATTTCCCCTTTAGGCTTCAGCTTTATCGAATCCTCCTGGTTTCCCATCTCAATTTTGGGGCTAAAAACCCCATTTTTGGTTAAAAATCGCCATTTTTCGACCAAAAATCGCCATTTTTTCGACCAAAAATCGCTACTTTGAACCATTTTGGGCCTTTTTTGCCCCAAATTCCTCCCTTACAACCATCCCACAACCCCAAGATTGAAGATTTTCCCTTTAGGCTTCAGCTTTATCGAATCCTCCTTGATTCCCATTTCGATTTTGGGGCTAAAAACCCCATTTTTGGTTAAAAATCGCCATTTTTTGACCAAAAAATCGCTATTTTGAACCATTTTGGGCCTTTTTTTGCCCCAGATTTGCTCCCAATCCCCCAAGATTGAAGATTTCTCGTTTAGGCTTCACCTTCTTCAAATCCTCCTTGTTTCCCATCTTGATTTTGGGGCTAAAATCCCCATTTTTGGTTAAAAATTGCCATTTTTTGATCAAAAATCGCCATTTTTCGACCAAAAATCGCTATTTTGAACCATTTTGGGCCTTTTTTGCCCCAAATTTCCTCCCAATCCCCCAAGATTGAAGATTTCTCATTTAGGCTTCACCTTCTTCAAATCCTCCTTGTTTCCCATCTTGATTTTGGGGCTAAAACCCCCATTTTTGGTTAAAAATCGCCATTTTTCGACCAAAAATCGCTATTTTGAACCATTTTGGGCCTTTTTTGCCCCAAATTTGCTCCCAATCCCCCAAGATTGAAGATTTCCCCTTTAGTCTTCAGCTTTATCAAATCCTCCTGGTTTCCCATCTCAATTTTGGGGCTAAAAACCCCATTTTTGGTTAAAAATTGCCATTTTTCGACCAAAAATCGCCATTTTTCGACCAAAAATCGCTATTTTGAACCATTTTGGGCCTTTTTAGCCCCAAATTCCTCCCTTACAACCATCCCACAACCCCAAGATTGAAGATTTTCCCTTTAGGCTTCAGCTTTATCGAATCCTCCTTGATTCCCATTTCGATTTTGGGGCTAAAAACCCCATTTTTGGTTAAAAATCGCCATTTTTTGACCAAAAATCGCTATTTTGAACCATTTTGGGCCTTTTTTGCCCCAGATTTGCTCCCAAGCCCCCAAGATTGAAGATTTCTCCTTTAGGCTTCACCTTCTTCAAATCCTCCTTGTTTCCCATCTCGATTTTGGGGCTAAAAACCCCATTTTTAGGCCAAAAATCGCCATTTTTAGACCAAAAATCACCATTTTGAACCATTTTGGCCCATTTTTGCCCCAAATTCCTCCTTCAGGCCCATCCTTTGGTCCCCAGAATTGCAGATTTCTCTTTTTTGGCTTCACCCCCTCAACCTAAAATTCACATTTTTCAACTTTTCGCTCGTTTTCACTTCCATTTTGGGTCGAAAAAATCATTTTTTAGCCAAAAAAACGCCATTTTTTAACCGATTTGGGGCATTTTCACCCCAAAATCCTCACATAAGGATATCCCAAAATCACAGAATTTCGGGTTCTGTTTTTTGGCTGCGTCCTATGGGGAGAAATGTCTGATTTTTCACCCGCGAGAGCAGAATTTTAAGGTAAAAAAGCCCAAATTTGGTTAAAAAAATGCCCCAAATGGTTCAAAATGCGCAAAAATGGGCAAAAATTGCTTGAAAATGGACCAAAAAAAGGTCAAATCTTGGATGTATTTGGGGCAAAATTGCCCGTTTTTGGCACTGAAGTCATCCGGGAGGATGCGGCCGTTTTGGGGGAAAATGGTTAAAACTGAGAATTTTCTTCATTTTTGGGGGAGAATCGGTGGAATGATGGAGATTTTGGGGCAAAACGGGGCAAAATTGGGAACGTCTAAAAACTGTAAATCTGGAGAAGGGGGGAATTTAGGTGAAAAATGACCCAAAAAGGAGGAAAATGACCCCAAATTTTGGATGTCGGGAGGCCAAAAGGGTGGGGAAAATCTTTAAATGGGGGCAAAATTGACCAAAAAGGGGGAAAATGACCCCAAATTTTGGATCTCGGGAGCCAAATGGGTGGGGAAAATCTTTAAATGGGGGGAAAATTGACCAAAAAGGGCTAAATTTGCCCCAAATTCGGGCTGGTTTTTGTCTATGGGATGGAGCACGGTGATAAGCACCACAACAAGCACTACCCACAGTGTGAAAACATTGCCCAAAATCCTCTGTTTTTACCCCAAAAATCGGTGGGTTCACCCGCTTGAGCGGCCACCGGTGAAGCTCCTTCCTCCCAAAGGACCCCAAAAAAGGGGGAAAAAAAAGCAGATTTTGGGCAAAAATAGCCCCAAAAAAAGGACAAATTATTGTAGGTTTTCGGTGAAAGTGAATGGGGAAAAAAGACTCGAAAATTGGGTCAAAATGGCTGAAAATGGGCAAAAAAAGCCATGTTTGGAGTCGTGGCGATGCCGGTGGGTGAAGCCGTCGCCCATAGGGGGAAAAAAAATGACCCCAAATTTTGCTATTTTTGGGCAAAATTGGGCAAAATTGGGCAAAATGTTGGCATCGCTGGGAAATGTGGTGGAAATTTGGGGGAAATACGCGGGATTTTGGTAAAAATGGGGGAAAATGGGGGAAATATCCCATTTTTGGGGGGTTCGGTGGTGATCGTTGAGGGTGAAATATTCCCATTTTGGGGGAAAATGTGGAAAAAATGGTCAAAAATGGTCAAAAAATGGCCCAAAATGGCCAAAAAATGGCAAAATATCCCCGGTGTTGGAGGAGTCGCTGACCAAAATCCCCTGAAAATATAGAAAATTTGAGCAAAAATGGTTAAAAAGTGTAAAAGATTCGATTTTTGGGGCGCGAGGTGGGTATGAAGGATGCGATGTTTTGGGGCAAAATGGGCAAAAATGAGGAAAATGATCAATTTTGGAAGGTTGAACCGGCGTCGATTTGGGATAATAGTGGTAGTAAGCGGGGAAAAAAAATCTCCTTTTTTGGGGTGAAAAAGTGGATTTTGAGGAAAATTGGAGAAAAAGTTGAAAATGTCGTTTTTTTTGTTAGGAGCCAGAATGGAAGTGGAAAATATCGAAAACTGGGGATTTGGGGCAAAAATGGGCAAAAAGGGTAAAAAATCCCCATTTTGAGGGCCAGAACGGTCACGGATGATACCCAAAACTTTGTATTTTTTGGGGGGGAAAATGGGTGAAAAAGTGGGGAAAATGGGTGAAAAAGTGCAAATTTTGCTATTTTTGGAGCCGGAGTGGCCATCACGGATGTTGAAACAGCCAGATTTTGAGGGAAAAAATGGTAAAAAAGGGCAAAAAGTGCCCAATTTTGGATGGGCCAACCGAGATCCAGAAATGGGGGTATTTTGGGGGAAAAAATGATGAAAACGGGCAAAATATCCCCCCAAAAAACCCCAATTTTGGGGCCACGGAGGCTGTGAAGTGTGCAAAAATGCGCATTTTTGGTGTCGTTGGCCAAAAAAAGGGGAAACGTCCCCAAAATGAGTGTGGTTTTTGTTATGGGATGGAGCACGGTGATCAGTACCACAACCAGCACTACCCACGGTGACAAAACATTGACCAAAATCCTCTGTTTTTACCCCAAAAGTTGGGTTGTCGCTTGAGCGGCCACCGGTGGAGAAATTTCCTCTCGGAAGGTCCCAAAAATGGGGAAAAAAATGCAGATTTTGGGCAAAAAAATGGACCCAAAAATGTCCAATATCCTCAGGGCTGCCAAAGCGTCCCCAAAATGTCGAAAATCGGATCGTTTTTTTGGGGTAAAAAAGAGCGTTATTGGGAACGCAGCTCCACAACGGGTAGGAAAACGTTTAAGAGGGGAATCGCAGGCCGTGAATTTGGGGCCAAAATGCCTCAAAATGGGAAAAAAATGTGGAATATTTTGGGGTGAAAAACACCGTATTTGCTAAAAAAGGAGGGAATGAAATCCAGCGGTGTGGGCAGATTTGGGGCCAAAGTGGCCAAAAATGGGAAAATGTCCCCAAATTTGGGGCCCGACGGGCATAAAAGGACAAAATGTCCCCAAGGGGTTGGCCAGTTAAAGGTGGGGGGGGAGGAAATTTGGGGGAAATTGGGGAAATTTGGGGAAAAATTGGGAAATTTGGGGAAATTTGATGGAAAAAATGATAAAAACTGGGGTAAAAATGGAGGGAATTTGGGCCCTGTGGGAGAAATTGGGGTTCGGAGAGAGAATGTGGGGGGAGGGGAAGGAAATTTGGGGGAAATTGAGGAAATTTGGGGGAAATTGGGGGGAAATTGGGGAAATTTGGGGA
Organism: Alectoris magna; assembly: GCA_030625065.1. Lineage (NCBI taxonomy): Eukaryota > Metazoa > Chordata > Aves > Galliformes > Phasianidae > Alectoris > Alectoris magna. The sequence continues at coordinate 11,512,218 of CM060577.1, read as the reverse complement.
AAAATTGGGAAATTTGGGGAAATTTGATGGAAAAAATGATAAAAACTGGGGTAAAAATGGAGGGAATTTGGGCCCTGTGGGAGAAATTGGGGTTCGGAGAGAGAAAGTGGGGGGAAGGGAAGGAAATTTGAGGGAAATTGGGGAAATTTGGGGGAAATTGGGGAAATTTGGGGGGAAATCGGGGAAATTTGGGGAAAAATTGGGAAATTTGGGGAAATTTGATGGAAAATGATAAAAACTGGGGTAAAAATGGAGGGAATTTGGGCCCTGTGGGAGAAATTGGGGTTTGGAGAGAGAAAGTGGGGGGAGGGGAAGGAAATTTGGGGGAAATAGAGGAAATTTGGGGGAAATTGGGGAAATTTGGGGGAAATTGGGGAAATTTGGGGAAAAATTGGGAAATTTGGGGAAATTTGATGGAAAATGATAAAAACTGGGGTAAAAATGGAGGGAATTTGGGCCCTGTGGGAGAAATTGGGGTTCGGAGAGAGAATGTGGGGGGAGGGGAAGGAAATTTGGGGGAAATAGAGGAAATTTGGGGGAAATTGGGGAAATTTGGGGGGAAATTGGGGAAATTTGGGGAAAAATTGGGAAATTTGGGGAAATTTGATGGAAAATGATAAAAACTGGGGTAAAAATGGAGGGAATTTGGGCCCTGTGGGAGAAATTGGGGTTTGGAGAGAGAAAGTGGGGGGAGGGGAAGGAAATTTGGGGGAAATAGAGGAAATTTGGGGGAAATTGGGGAAATTTGGGGGAAATTGGGGAAATTTGGGGAAAAATTGGGAAATTTGGGGAAATTTGATGGAAAATGATAAAAACTGGGGTAAAAATGGAGGGAATTTGGGCCCTGTGGGAGAAATTGGGGTTCGGAGAGAGAATGTGGGGGGAGGGGAAGGAAATTTGGGGGAAATAGAGGAAATTTGGGGGAAATTGGGGAAATTTGGGGGGAAATTGGGGAAATTTGGGGAAAAATTGGGAAATTTGGGGAAATTTGATGGAAAAAATGATAAAAACTGGGGTAAAAATGGAGGGAATTTGGGCCCTGTGGGAGAAATTGGGGTTTGGAGAGAGAAAGTGGGGGGAGGGGAAGGAAATTTGGGGGAAATTGAGGAAATTTGGGGGAAATTGAGGAAATTTGAGGGGAAATTGAGGAAATTGGGGAAAAATTGGGGAAATTTGGGGAAATTTGATGGAAAATGATAAAAACTGGGGTAAAAATGGAGGGAATTTGGGCCCTGTGGGAGAAATTGGGGTTCGGAGAGAGAATGTGGGGGGAGGGGAAGGAAATTTGGGGGAAATTGGGGAAATTTGGGGGAAATTGGGGAAATTTGGGGGGAAATTGGGGAAATTTGGGGAAAAATTGGGAAATTTGGGGAAATTTGATGGAAAAAATGATAAAAACTGGGGTAAAAATGGAGGGAATTTGGGCCCTGTGGGAGAAATTGGGGTTCGGAGAGAGAATGTGGGGGGAGGGGAAGGAAATTTGGGGGAAATTGGGGAAATTTGGGGGAAATTGAGGAAATTTGGGGGAAATTGAGGAAATTTGGGGGGAATTGGGGAAATTTGGGGAAAATTGAGGAAATTTGGGGGAAATTGGGGACATTTGGGGGAAATTGAGGAAATTTGGTGATGTTGTCATAGAAATGAGTCCATTTTTGGGGGGGAAAATGGCCAAAAATGGGCAAAAAAAACCCAAATCCCTTTTTTGGGGTCAGAAGGAAGAAGGGTAAAAATTGAGATTGGGGGGGAAATGTCCAAAAAGTGCAAAATGGCCCCAATTTTGGAGGGAAAATGGTTGTAGATGTGTTGGATTTTGGGGGAAAAAACAGCGTTTAAGGGCAAAATATCCCAAATTAGGAGCAAAAAATGGAATGAAAGGGTTAAGAGAAGGGGATTTTGGGGGCAAAACGTGGACATTTGGGGTTGAAAAGGTGGCAAATAGGGGCAAAAAATGAAAGCGTGACTTTGGGGGGAGGGTTTGAAAGGGAGAAAAGTGGGAAAATTTGGGGTAAAAACGGCCCTAAGAGGGAAAATTGGAGAGATTTGGGGCAAAAGTGGTGAAAAAGGGTGAAATTGCCCCGAATTGAGTATGGTTTTTGTTATGGGATGGAGCACGGTGATAAGCACCCCAACCACAGTAAGCACCACCCACGGTGATACAACGTTGACCAAAATCCTCTGTTTTTACCCCAAAAGTTGTGGGGTTGTCGCTTGAGCGGCCACCGGTGGAGATATTTCCTCTCAGAAGGTCCCAAAAAGGGGGAAAAAAATGCAGATTTTGGGCAAAAAAATGGACCCAAAAATGTCCAATATCCTCAGGGCTGCCAAAGCGTCCCCAAAATGTCAAAAATCGGATCGTTTTTTTGGGGTAAAAAAGAGCGTTATTGGGAACGCAGCTCCACAACGGGTGGGAAAACGTTTAAGAGGGGAATCGCAGGCCGTGAATTTGGGGCCAAAATGTCCCAAAAATGGGAAAATTAATATTAATAATTGGGATCGGACCGTGGGGTTTGGGCACGGGTGGTGATATTTCACCATTTATGGGTGAAATTTGGCCATTATTGGTGAAATTTGGCCATTATTGATGAAATTTGGCCATTATTGGTGAAATTTGGCCATTATTGATGAAATTCGACCATTCTTGATGAAATTTGGCCATTATTGACGAAATTTGGCCATTATTGGTGAAATTTGGCCATTATTGATGGAATTCAACCATTATTGATGAAATTTGGCCATTATTGGTGAAATTTGGCCATTATTGATGAAATTCGACCATTCTTGATGAAATTTGGCCATTATTGATGAAATTTGGCCATTATTGGTGAAATTTGGCCATTATTGGTGAAATCCGACCATTCTTGATGAAATTTGGCCATTATTGGTGAAATTTGGCCATTATTGATGAAATTCGACCATTCTTGATGAAATTTGGCCATTATTGATGAAATTTGGCCATTATTGGTGAAATTTGGCCATTATTGGTGAAATCCGACCATTCTTGATGAAATTTGGCCATTATTGGTGAAATTTGGCCATTATTGTAGGAATTTGGCCATAATTGATGAAATTCAAGTATTAATGATGGAATTTAACCATTATTGATGGAATTCAGACATCACCGAATGATATTCGGCCATTATTGATGAAATTCATCCATTATTGATGAAATTTGGCCATCATTGGTGAAATTTGGCCATTATTGGTGAAATTTGGCCATTATTGATGAAATTCGACCATTCTTGATGAAATTTGGCCATTATTGGTGAAATTTGGCCATTATTGGTGAAATTTGGCCATTATTGATGAAATTCGGCCATTCTTGATGAAATTTGGCCATTATTGGTGAAATTTGGCCATTATTGACGAAATTTGGCCATTATTGGTGAAATTTGGCCATTATTGATGGAATTCAACCATTATTGATGAAATTCGGCCATTATTGATGAAATTTGCCCATTATTATTGAAATTTGGCCATTACTGATGGAATTTGGCCATAATTGATGGAATTTGGCCATAATTGACCAAAATTCGGCCACAGTTGACCAAAATTGAACTGCAGTTGGTGAAAATTTGGTCTCTGGGGACGAAATTCAACCACACTTTGATGAAATTTGGACATGGGCTGACCAAATTTGCCCTCAGTCGATGAAAATTTGGTCATGGTTGACCAAATTCGGCCCACAGTTGACCAAATTTGAACTGCAGTTGATGAAAATTTGGTCTCTGGGGACGAAATTCAACCACAGTTGATGAAATTTGGTCATGGTTGACCAAAATTCGGCCACAGTTGACCAAATTTGAACCGCAGTTGATGAAAGTGTTGGTCTCTGGGGACGAAATTCAACCACAGTTGATGAAATTTGGTCATGGTTGACCAAATTCGGTCCATGGTTGACCAAAATTGAAACCGCAGTTGGTGAAAGTTTGGTCTCTGGGAATGAAATTCAACCACAGTTGATGAAACTCCCCTTCTGTGGGTGAAATTCAACCACAGTTGATGAAATTTGGTCATGGCTGACAAAATTCAGCCACGGTTGACCAAATTTGAACCGCAGTTGGTGAAAATTTGGTCTCTGGGGACGAAATTCAACCACAGTTGATGAAATTTGGTCATGTTGACCAAATTCGGCCACGGTTGACCAAAATTGAACCGCAGTTGGTGGAAATTTGGTCTCTGGGGACGAAATTCAACCACAGTTGATGAAATTTGGTCATGGTTGACCAAATTTGCCCTCAGTTGACCAAATTTGAACCACAGTTGGTGAAAGTTTGGTCTCCGTGGGTGAAATTGAACCACAGTTGATGAAATTTGGCCATGGTTGACAAAATTTGCCCTCAGTCGATGAAAATTTGGTCATGGTTGACCAAATTCGGCCACGGTTGACCAAAATTGAACCACAGTTGGTGAAAGTTTGGTCTCTGGGAATGAAATTCAACCACAGTTGATGAAACTCCCCTTCTGTGGGTGAAATTCAACCACAGTTGATGAAATTTGGTCATGGTTGACCAAATTCGCCTCAATTGATGAAACTTTGGTCTCTGAGATGAAATTCAACCACAGTTGATGAAACTCCCCTTCCGTGGGTGAAATTCAACCACAGTTGATGAAATTTGGCCATGGTTGACCAAATTTGCCCACGGTTGACCAAAATTGACCCGCAGTTGGTGGAAATTTGGTCCTCTGGGGATGAAATTCAACCACAGTTGATGAAATTTGGTCACAGTTGACCAAATTCGGCCACGGTTGACCAAATTTGAACCGCAGTTGATGAAAATTTGGTCTCTGGGGACGAAATTCAACCACAGTTGATGAAATTTGGTCATGGTTGAGCAAATTCGGCCACGGTTGACCAAAATTGAACCGCAGTTGGTGGAAATTTGGTCTCTGGGGACGAAATTCAACCACAGTTGATGAAATTTGGTCATGGCTGACCAAATTTGCCCTCAGTTGATGAAAATTTGGTCATGGTTGACCAAATTCGCCCTCGGTTGATGAAAATTTGGTCTCTGGAGATGAAATTCAACCACAGTTGATGAAACTCCCCTTCCGTGGGTGAAATTCAACCACAGTTGATGAAATTTGGTCATGGTTGACCAAATTCAGCCACGGTTGACCAAAATTGAACCGCAGTTGAGGAAGTTTTCACTTCCGTAGACAAAACCTGACCGCAGTTGTCAAATCTTCACCTCATCCAAAGGCGTTCGGGGCCGGTTGACCAAATTTCCCCCTTTTTCCCCACCAAATCTCCCCCTCCTTTTTCCCCACCAAATCTCCCCCTCCTTTTTCCCCTCCAAATCTCCCCCTCCTTTTTCCCCACCTTATTTCTCTCCTTCCAAGGACGGCCAGAGGGAGAACCGAATCTCCCCCTTCTTTTTCCCCACCAAATCCCCCTTTTTCCCCTCCAAATCTCCCCCTCCTTTTACCCCACCGAATCTCCCCCTCCTTTTTCCCCTTCAAATCTCCCCCTCCTTTTTCCCCTCCAAATCTCCCCCTTCTTTTTCCCCTCCAAATCTCCCCCTCCTTTTTCCCCTCCAAATCTCCCCCTTCATTTTCCCCACCGAATCTCCCCTTTCTTTTTCCCCACCGAATCTCCCCTTCATTTTCCCCACCGAATCTCCCCCTCCTTTTCCCCTTCAAATCTCCCCCTCCTTTTTCCCCTCCAAATCTCCCCCTTCTTTTTCCCCTCCAAATCTCCCCCTTCATTTTCCCCTCCAAATCTCCCCCTCCTTTTTCCCCTCCAAATCTCCCCCTCCTTTTTCCCCTCCAAATCTCCCCCTCCTTTTTCCCCTCCAAATCTCCCCCTTCATTTTCCCCTTCAAATCTCCCCCTTCTTTTTCCCCTCCAAATCTCCCCCTCCTTTTTCCCCACCTAATCTCCCCCTCCTTTTTCCCCTTCAAATCTCCCCCTCCTTTTTCCCCTCCAAATCTTCCCCCCCTTTTTCCCCTTCAAATCTCCCCCTCCTTTTTCCCCTCCAAATCTCCCCCTCCTTTTTCCCCTCCAAATCTCCCCCTTCATTTTCCCCTCCAAATCTCCCCTTTCATTTTCCCCTCCAAATCTCCCCCTCCTTTTTCCCCTTCAAATCTCCCCCTCCTTTTTCCCCTCCAAATCTCCCCCTTCTTTTTCCCCTCCAAATCTCCCCCTCCTTTTTCCCCTCCAAATCTCCCCCTTCATTTTCCCCACCGAATCTCCCCCTTCATTTTCCCCACCAAATCTCCCCCTCCTTTTTCCCCTCCAAATCTCCCCCTCCTTTTTCCCCACCAAATCTCCCCCTTCATTTTCCCCACCAAATCTCCCCCTCCTTTTTCCCCTCCAAATCTCCCCCTCCTTTTTCCCCTCCAAATCTCCCCCTCCTTTTTCCCCACCAAATCTCCCCCTCCTTTTTCCCCTCCAAATCTTCCCCTCCTTTTTCCCCTCCAAATCTCCCCCTTCATTTTCCCCACCAAATCTCCCCCTCCTTTTTCCCCTTCAAATCTCCCCCTCCTTTTTCCCCTCCAAATCTCCCCCTCCTTTTTCCCCTCCAAATCTCCCCCTCCTTTTTCCCCTCCAAATCTCCCCCTCCTTTTTCCCCACCAAATCTCCCCCTCCTTTTTCCCCTCCAAATCTTCCCCTCCTTTTTCCCCTCCAAATCTCCCCCTTCATTTTCCCCACCAAATCTCCCCCTCCTTTTTCCCCTCCAAATCTTCCCCTCCTTTTTCCCCTCCAAATCTCCCCCTTCATTTTCCCCACCAAATCTCCCCCTCCTTTTTCCCCTCCAAATCTCCCCCTCCTTTTTCCCCTCCAAATCTCCCCCTCCCTCCCCCTCCTTTTTCCCCTCCAAATCTCCCCCTCCTTTTTCCCCTCCAAATCTCCCCCTCCTTTTTCCCCACCGAATCTCCCCCTCCTTTTTCCCCTCCAAATCTCCCCCTCCTTTTTCCCCTCCAAATCTCCCCCTTCTTTTTCCCCACCGAATCTCCCCCTTCATTTTCCCCTCCAAATCCCCCTTTTTCCCCACCGAATCTCCCCTTTCTTTTTCCCCACCGAATCCCCCTTTTCCCCCACCGAATCTCCCCCTCTTTTTTCCCCGCCTAATTCCTCTCCTTCCAAAGACGGCCAGAACGAGAACCAACCCCCCGCCACCCCAAGCTCCACCTCTTGCCAACATCTCAACCTCGGGGTTCATTTTTATTGCTTTTCTTCCAGCTTTTCCTCCACCGACCCGACCACCACGCTTCCCCTCGAACCCTCCCCGTCTCCTTTCAACCCCTCTGCTTTGATACGGTTGAGTTTTATGCCACCACCTCCTGGGATCAAAGTCACCGTGAGCAGCATCTTTCGCGCAGTAATAGGTGGCCGAGTCCTCAGCCTTCAGGCTGTTCAGCTGCAGCCTCACCGTGCTCTGCCCGTTGTCCCTCGTGATGGTGGCGCGGCCCTTCACCGCCGGCGCGTAGCCTGTCCAACTACCACCGCTGTTAATACCACCGACGTATTCCAACCCTTTACCGGGTGCCTGTCGTACCCATTCCATGCTGTAACTGCTGAAGGTGAAGCCAGAGGCCTTGCAGACGAGGCTCAGCCCTCCTCCGGGTGTCTGGAGGCCGCCACCGGACTCGTCCAACGTCACGGCCGCCATCAGCCCTGTGGGGAAGGACGGAGAGCGTTGACGGAGCCGCCCGCGCTAGGCCTCGCGCAGCCGGGCCCCATTGAGACCCTCAGGCGGCCTAACCCCGTAGAGACCCCATAGAGACCCCCCCCCCCCCGCCATGTTGAGCCCATAGGTCCCCAGAGACCCGCTGAGACCCCACAGAGTCCCATAGAGACCCCACAGAACCCCCACAGCGCCCTCACCTGGCAGGGAGACCAGGAGGAGGAAGGAGGAGACGCTTAGGCTCATGGTTGCGGAGCCGAATGCTGTCCCTCCGTCGGAGAACCCGGTTCTTTTATGGTCGTCAGGAGGGTTAATTTGCATAAGGAGCGGGGCTCGGCTTCGTTAGCGTGTTAATTGAAAGCCGGGAGCCGCTTCGTTAACGCCCGGCTTCGTCGCGGCTTAATGAGTTTTGTTTGTTGTTTACGAGCAGCTCAACCGCGGAGGCCTTTTGGTCGCGGTTTCTCGTCTTCCCGACTTAATTACTTAATCGACTTAATGAGTCGTTTGGCACCCGTCGGGTTAATGAGTGGCTTAATTGCCATCCAGGCCCAAACTCGTTAACTTTTCCATTCTAATTATCGTTATCTGCTCATTAACTACACCGGATCCTTCCCTCCCGAGGTTGATGTGAACCCACCCCACCCCACTCCCTTGTCAGGCCTTAATGAAGCCCCCACCTCGTTAACGATTTGGCTTAATTAATGCAATTAAGTGACCTAACGAAGCCGTTTCTACTTCGGTCCTTCACCGAGTTCCTCTGCAGTAATCCCCATCAGGAATTAATTGGTGGCAATTAATTATTTGCAATTAATTATTTAATCACCCCTTCTTCCTTCCCCCTTTAGTTATGATGCCCCTGCAATCCCCAGCAAGCGTTAATTGGCTGTGATTAATTATTAATTCCAATTTAGCCATCAGCTCATCATGAGTTACACCACTCTCAGCCCCACCGTCTGTTAATTAGCTCTAATTAGTCGTTTAATTTCAATTTAGACATGAACCCATCGTGTTTCTTCCTTGAGTTACTCCATTGCCATCCCCCACCATCCGCTAATTAGCTCTAATTAATGGTTTAATTTCAATTTAGCCACAAACTCGTTAAGTTTCTTCACTGAGTTATACCATTCTTACTCCCATCAGCCATTAATTAGCTCTAATTAATGGTTTAATTTCAATTTAGCCATGAACTCATTACGTTTCTTCACTGAGTTCTACCTTTGTTAACCCCGCCCTAATTAGCCCTAATTAGCCCTAAATAAACCATTTAATTTCAATTTAGACAAGAATTCATTGTGTTCCTTCGTCGAGTTACACCACCATTAATCCCTTAATTAGTTGCAATTAACCAATTATGAACTTGTGCTTCTTCACCGAGTCATTCCGTTGCAATCCCCGTCGTGCATTAATTGGATGTCATTAATTACTTAATTAGCATTTTCACACCGAGTTCTCATTACTCACTGATTCCATCACGCTCCCAATTATGCCTTAATTGGGGGAGTGGAATTAATGAATTCCTATTAATCCCTTCTGTGCAGCCGTTAATTAGGGACCATGGATCGCTTAATTAATTGCGACCTTCTCACGATCAAGCAATTAATTAGGGACTACGTAACATTTAATTGCGATTACCTCGTAATTAAACCATTTATTAGGGACTATGAATCATCTAATTGCTATCATTCCTCAATTAAACCATTAATTAGGGCCTTCTAATTACACTGCATCCCACGCAACCATTCATTAGGGATCACGAATCATTTAATTAAATGCTACCTCCTCTCAATTAAATCATTAATGAGGGATAATGAACCACTTAATTGCAATATCTCCTCACAGTTAATTCCCTAATTAGGAACGACAGATTTAATTGTGACCTTCTTCCAATTAAATCATTAATGAGGGATAACAAAGCATTTAATTACGGCCTTCTCTCAATCAAACCATTAATTAGGGATAACGAAGGATTTAATTGCAATCCCCTCCCAATTAAAGCCCTAATTAGGGATAACGAAGCCATCAATTGCAATCCCCTCCCAATTAAAGCCCTAATTAGGGATAACGAAGCCATCAATTGCAATCCCCTCCCAATTAAAGCCCTAATTAGGAGCAACACGTCTCTTAATTACCCCCCCCCCTCCCCACAACCATTCATTAAGAGCCTTGAATCAATTAAACCGTTAATGAGAGATAATGAACCACTTAATTGCAATCTCCTCACAGTTAATTCCCTAATTAGGAACGACAGATTTAATTGTGACCTTCTTCCAATTAAATCATTAATGAGGGATAACAAAGCATTTAATTACAGCCTTCTCTCAATCAAACCATTAATTAGGGATAACGAAGCCATCAATTGCAATCTCCTCCCAATTAAAGCCCTAATTAGGAGCAACACATCTCTTAATTACTCCCCCCTCCCCACAACCATTCATTAAGAGCCTTGAATCAATTAAACCATTAATGAGAGATAATGAACCACTTAATTGCAATCTCCTCACAGTTAATTCCCTAATTAGGAACAACAGATTTAATTGTGACCTTCTTCCAATTAAATCATTAATTAGGGATAACAGAGCATTTAATTACAGCCTTCTCTCAATCAAACCATTAATTAGGGATAACGAAGCCATCAATTGCAATCCCCTCCCAATTAAAGCCCTAATTAGGAGCAACACGTCTCTTAATTACTCCCCCCTCCCCACAACCATTCATTAAGAGCCTTGAATCAATTAAACCATTAATGAGAGATAATGAACCACTTAATTGCAATCTCCTCACAGTTAATTCCCTAATTAGGAACAACAGATTTAATTGTGACCTTCTTCCAATTAAATCATTAATGAGGGATAACGAAGCATTTAATTACGGCCTTCTCTCAATCAAACCATTAATTAGGGATAACGAAGGATTTAATTGCAATCCCCTCCCAATTAAAGCCCTAATTAGGGATAACGAAGCCATCAATTGCAATCCCCTCCCAATTAAAGCCCTAATTAGGAGCAACACGTCTCTTAATTACTCCCCCCTCCCCACAACCATTCATTAAGAGCCTTGAATCAATTAAATCGTTAATGAGGGATAATGAAGCATTTAATTACAGCCTTCTCTCAATCAAACCATTAATTAGGGATAACGAAGGATTTAATTACAGTCCTCTCATAATTAAAGCCCTAATTAGGGATAACGAAGCCATCAACTGCAATCCCCTCCCAATTAAAGCCCTAATTAGGGATAACGAAGCCATCAATTGCAATCCCCTCCCAATTAAAGCCCTAATTAGGAGCAACACGTCTCTTAATTACCCCCCCCCCTCCCCACAACCATTAATTAAGAGCCTTGAATCAATTAAATCGTTAATGAGGGATAACAGAGCATTTAATTACAGCCTTCTCTCAATCAAACCATTAATTAGGGATAACGAAGGATTTAATTGCAATCCCCTCCCAATTAAAGCCCTAATTAAGGATAACGAAGTCATCAATTGCAATCCCCTCCCAATTAAAGCCCTAATTAGGGATAACGAAGCCATCAACTGCAATCCCCTCCCAATTAAAGCCCTAATTAGGAGCAACACGTCTCTTAATTACTCCCCCCTCCCCACAACCATTAATTAAGAGCCTCGAATCACTGAACCGCAATCTTCCCCCCTCCCCCAACCTTCCCCCCTTCCACGCTCGTTAATTAAACCAATTAAACGACTTAATTACCGCTCCCCCCCCCCCCCCCCTTCCTTTCCGCACCACGGAGCTCGACCCCGCACCTGGGGAGGCCCAAAATGGGTCGAAAAACCGCAAGAATGGTCAAAAAAAAAAAAAGGGATGAAAAGAAGAAAAAAAAAACCCATCATTTCCCGCCGCCGCACCCGAAAAGTTCCCCAATTTCGACCAAAAAAGGGCTTTTTCGCCCCAAAAATAACGAGCCTTGGGGACACCTGGAGGATGCAGCTGCAAAAAAAAAACCAAAAACAACCAAGAATGATCGAATCGGGGCTTTCCGACCCAAAATATAGGACGGCCTTTCGGTTTTCGATCCCATGGACGAAGCCCGTAGGAAACAGTGGGGGTCCTATTGAACACAGTAGGGACCCCAATAGCCCCATAAGACCCCACAGGATCCCATAGAACCCATAGAACCCCATAGGGACCCCAATAGCCCCATAAGACCCCATAGAACCCATAGAATCCCATAGGGACCCCAATAGCCCCATAAGACCCCATAGGATCCCATAGAACCCCATAGGAACCCCAAAAGCCCCATGAGACCCTATAGGATCCCATAGAACACATAGAATCCCATAGGAACCCCAGTAGCCCCATAAGACCCCATAGGATCCTATAAAACCCATAGAACCCCGTATGAACACCAATAGCCCCATAAGACCCCATAGGGTCCCATAGAACCCATAGAATCCCATAGGAATCCCCATAGCCCCATAAGACCCCATAGGATCCCATAGAACACATAGAACCCCGTAGGAACCCCAGTAGCCCCATAAGACCCCATAGGATCCCATAGAACCCATAGAATCCCATAGGGACCCCAGTAGCCCCATAAGACCCCATAGGGTCGCATAGAACCCCATAGGGACCCAAATAGCCCAAGAAGACCCCATAGGATCCCATAGAACCCATAGAATCCCATAGGAATCCCCATAGCCCCATAAGACCCCATAGGATCCCATAGAACCCATAGAATCCCATAGGGACCCCAGTAGCCCCATAAGACCCCATAGGATCCCATAGAACCCATAGAACCCCATAGGGACCCCAATAGCCCCATAAGACCCCACAGGATCCCATAGAACCCATAGAATCCCATAGGGACCCCAATAGCCCCATAAGACCCCATAGAACCCATAGAATCCCATAGGGACCCCAATAGCCCCATAAGACCCCATAGGATCCCATAGAACCCCATAGGAACCCCAAAAGCCCCATGAGACCCTATAGGATCCCATAGAACACATAGAATCCCATAGGAACCCCAGTAGCCCCATAAGACCCCATAGGGTCGCATAGAACCCCATAGGGACCCAAATAGCCCAAGAAGACCCCATAGGATCCCATAGAACCCATAGAATCCCATAGGAATCCCCATAGCCCCATAAGACCCCATAGGATCCCATAGAACCCATAGAATCCCATAGGGACCCCAGTAGCCCCATAAGACCCCATAGGATCCCATAGAACCCATAGAACCCCATAGGGACCCCAATAGCCCCATAAGACCCCACAGGATCCCATAGAACCCATAGAATCCCATAGGGACCCCAATAGCCCCATAAGACCCCATAGAACCCATAGAATCCCATAGGGACCCCAATAGCCCCATAAGACCCCATAGGATCCCATAGAACCCCATAGGAACCCCAAAAGCCCCATGAGACCCTATAGGATCCCATAGAACACATAGAATCCCATAGGAACCCCAGTAGCCCCATAAGACCCCATAGGATCCTATAAAACCCATAGAACCCCGTATGAACACCAATAGCCCCATAAGACCCCATAGGGTCCCATAGAACACATAGAACCCCGTAGGAACCCCAGTAGCCCCATAAGACCCCATAGGATCCCATAGAACACATAGAATCCCATAGGGACCCCAGTAGCCCCATAAGACCCCATAGGATCCCATAGAACCCATAGAATCCCATAGGGACCCCAGTAGCCCCATAAGACCCCATAGGGTCCCATAAAACCCATCGAATCCCATATGAACACCAATAGCCCCATAAGACCCAATAGGGTCCCATAGAACCCCATAGGAATCCCCATAGCCCCATAAGACCCCATAAGATCCCATAGAACCCATAGAACCCCATAGGAATCCCCATAGCCCCATAAGACCCCATAGGATCCCACAGAGCACATAGAACCCCGTAGGAACCCCAATAGCCCCATAAGACCCGATAGGATCCCACAGAGCACATAGAACCCCGTAGGAACCCCAATAGCCCCATAAGACCCCATAGGATCCCATAGAACCCATAGAATCCCATAGGGACCCCAGTAGCCCCATAAGACCCCATAGGATCCTATAAAACCCATAGAACCCCGTATGAACACCAATAGCCCCATAAGACCCCATAGGATCCCATAGAACACATAGAACCCCGTAGGAACCCCAATAGCCCCATAAGACCCCATAGGATCCCATAGAATACATAGAATCCCATAGGAACCCCAATAGCCCCATAAGACCCCATAGGATCCCATAGAACACATAGAATCCCATAGGAACCCCAATAGCCCCATAAGACCCCATAGGGTCCCATAGAACCCATAGAATCCCATAGGGACCCCAGTAGCCCAATAAGACCCCATAGGGTCGCATAGAACCCCATAGGGACCGCAATAGCCCCAGAAAACCCCATAGGATCCCATAGAACCCATAGAATCCCATAGGAATCCCCATAGCCCCATAAGACCCCATAGGATCCCATAGAACACATAGAATCCCATAGGAACCCCAATAGCCCCATAAGACCCCATAGGATCCCATAGAACCCACAGAATCCCATAGGAATCCCCATAGCCCCATAAGACCCCATAAGATCCCATAGAACCCATAGAACCCCATAGGAATCCCAATAGCCCCATAAGACCCCATAGAACACATAGAATCCCATAGGAATCCCCATAGCCCCGTAAGACCCCATAAGATCCCATAGAACCTCATAAAAACCCCAATAGCCCCATAAGACCCCATAGGAACCCCAGTAGCCCCATGAGACCCCATAAGATCCCATAGAAGCCATAGAATCCCATATGAACACCAATAGCCCCATAAGACCCCATAGGATCCCATAGAACCCATAGAACCCCGTAGGAACCCCAATAGCCCCATGAGACCCCATAGGATCCCATAGAACCTCATAGAACCCCGTAGGAACCCCAAAAGCCCCATAAGACCCCATAGGGTCGCATAGAACCCCATAGGGACCCAAATAGCCCCATAAGACCCCATAGGATCCCATAGAACCCCATAGAACCCCGTAGGAACCCCAATAGCCCCATAAGACCCCATAGAACCCCATAGAACCCCGTAGGAACCCCAATAGCCCCATAAGACCCCATAGGGTCCCATAGAACCCATAGAACCCCATAGAAACCCCAATAGCCCCATGAGACCCCATAGGGTCGCATAGAACCCCATAGGGACCCAAATAGCCCCATAAGACCCCATAGGATCCCATAGAACCCCATAGAACCCCGTAGGAACCCCAATAGCCCCATAAGACCCCATAGGGTCCCATAGAACCCATAGAACCCCGTAGGAACCCCAATAGCCCCATAAGACCCCATAGGGTCGCATAGAACCCCATAGGGACCCAAATAGCCCCATAAGACCCCATAGGATCCCATAGAACCCCATAGAACCCCGTAGGAACCCCAATAGCCCCATAAGACCCCATAGGGTCCCATAGAACCCATAGAACCCCATAGAAACCCCAATAGCCCCATGAGACCCCATAAGATCCCATAGAACCCATAGAACACCGTAGGAACCCCAATAGCCCCATAAGACCCCATAGGGTCGCATAGAACCCCATAGGGACCCAAATAGCCCCATAAGACCCCATAGGATCCCATAGAACCCCATAGAACCCCATAGGAACCCCAATAGCCCCATAAGACCCCATAGGGTCCCATAGAACCCATAGAACCCCATAGAAACCCCAATAGCCCCATGAGACCCCATAAGATCCCATAGAACCCATAGAATCCCATATGAACACCAATAGCCCCATGAGACCCCATAGGATCCCATAGAACCCATAGAACCCCGTAGGAACCCCAATAGCCCCATAAGACCCCATAGGATCCCATAGAACCCCATAGAACCCCGTAGAAACCCCAATAGCCCCGTAAAATCTCTATGGGGTCTCTATGGGGTCTCTACGGAGTCTCTATGGGATCTCTATGGGATCTCTATGGGATCTCTATGGGGTCTCTATGGGGTCTCTACGGAGTCTCTATGGGAACTCTATGGGATCTCTATGGGGTCTCTATGGGATCTCTACGGAGTCTCTATGGGATCTCTATGGGGTCTCTATGGGATCTCTATGGGGTCTCTATGGGGTCTCTATGGGGTCTCTACAGAGTCTCTATGGGGTCTCTATGGGATCTCTACGGAGTCTCTATGGGGTCTCTATGGGATCCCTATGGGGTCACTCTGGGGTCTCTACAGAGTCTCTCTGGGGTCTCTACGGAGTCTCTATGGGATCTCTATGGGGTCTCTATGGGATCTCTATGGGGTCTCTATGGGATCTTTATGGGGTCTCTATGGGATCTCTACGGAGTCTCTATGGGGTCTCTAAGGGGTCTCTATGGGATCTCTATGGGGTCTCTATGGGATCTCTATGTGATCTCTATGGGGTCCCTATGGGGGCTCTATGGGGTCTCTATGGGGTCTCTATGGGGTCTCTATGGGATCCCTATGGGGTATCTATGGGGTCTCTATGGGATCCCTATGGGGTCTCTACCGAGTCTCTATGGGGTCTCTATGGGATCTCAATGGGGTTTCCATGGAGTCTCTCTGGGGTCTCTATGGGATCTCTCTGGGGTCTCTCTGGGGTCTCTATGGGATCTCTATGGAGTCTCTATGGGATCTCTATGGGGTCTCTATGGGATCTCTATGGGGTCTCTATGGGGTCTCTATGGGGTCTCTACAGAGTCTCTATGGGGTCTCTATGGGATCTCTACGGAGTCTCTATGGGGTCTCTATGGGATCCCTATGGGGTCACTCTGGGGTCTCTACAGAGTCTCTCTGGGGTCTCTACGGAGTCTCTGTGGGATCTCTATGGGGTCTCTATGGGATCTCTATGTGGTCTCTATGGGGTCTCAATGGGGTCTCTATGGGATCCCTATGGGGTCTCAATGGGGTCTCTTTGGGGTCTCTATGGGGTCTCTATGGGATCCCTATGGGGTCTCTATGGGATCTCTCTGGGGTCTCTCTGGGGTCTCTATGGGGTCTCTGCGGAGTCTCTATGGGGTCTCTATGGGATCTCTCTGGGGTCTCTCTGGGGTCTCTATGGGGTCTCTACAGGATCTCTACGGAGTCTCTATGGGATCTCTCTGGGGTCTCTCTGGGGTCTCTATGGGGTCTCTACAGAGTCTCTATGGGGTCTCTATGGGGTCTCTATGGGATCCCTATGGGGTCTCTATGGGGTCTCTATGGGGTCTCTCTGGGATCCCTATGGGGTCTCTATGGGGTCTCTATGGGGTCTCTCTGGGATCCCTATGGGGTCTCAGTGGGGCCCGGCTGTGCGAGGCCTAGCGCGGGCGGCTCCGTCAGCTCTCTCCGTCCTTCCCCACAGGGCTGATGGCGGCCATGACGTTGGACGAGTCCGGGGGCGGCCTCCAGACACCCGGAGGAGGGCTGAGCCTCGTCTGCAAGGCCTCTGGCTTCACCTTCAGCGATTATGGCACGAATTGGGTGCGACAGGAAGCCCCCAAGGGGTTGGAGTGGGTGGGTTGTATTTACAGCGATGGTGGTACCACATACTACGCGCCGGCGGTGCAGGGTCGCGCCGCCATCTTGAAGGACGACGGGCAGAGCACGGCGAGGCTGCAGCTGAACAACCTGAAGGCTGAGGAGTCCGGCACCTATTTCTGTGTGAAAAATGATGATGGTGGATGTAATGCCGATGAGATCGATGGCACTCTTGGGTTGAGTGGGGTCACACAGGGCCCGGACTGAGGGATCGGAGCCCAGGTGATGGAGGTGAGGCCAGAGCGGGCAGAACTCAGCCCGGATGTGCAGCTGGGAGCACACGGTGGTGGGAATGAGCTCGGAAATGTCAGACGGGGTGATGGGGATGGATGTGGATGAGGAGAGTAGGATTCAGATGGGGGTGGTCATGGTTATCAGCATGGTTGTGATCAGGGATGTCAGCATGGTCATGGTTGTCTGCATGGTTGTGGTCATGGTTATCAGCATGGTCATGGTTATCAGCATGGTTGTGGACATGGTTATCAGCATGGTCATGGTTATCAGCATGGTTGTGGACATGGTTATCAGCACGGTCATGGTCATGGTTATCAGCATGGTTGTGGTCAAGGTTATCAGCACGGTCATGGTCATGGTTATCAGCATGGTTGTGGTCATGGTTATCAGCATGGTCATGCTTATCAGCATGGTCGTGGTCATGATTATCAGCATGGTCATGATTATCAGCATGGTCATGGTTATCAGCATGGTCGTGGTTATCAGCATGGTGATGTCCATGATTATCAGCACGGTCATGGTTATCAACACAGTCATGGTCATGGTTATCAGCATGGTTGTGGACATGGTTATCAGCAAGGTCATGGTTATCAGCATGGTTGTGGTCAAGGTTATCAGCACGGTCATGGTCATGGTTATCAGCATGGTTATGGTCATGGTTATCAGCATGGTCATGCTTATCACCATGGTCGTGGTCATGATTATCAGCATGGTCATGGTTATCAGCATGGTTGTGGACATGGTTATCAGCATGGTCATGATTATCAGCATGGTTGTGGTCAAGGTTATCAGCACGGTCATGGTCATGGTTATCAGCATGGTTGTGGTCATGGTTATCAGCACGGTCATGGTTATCAGCATGGTAGTGGTCAGGGATGTCAGCATGGTCATGGTCATGGTTATCAGCACGGTTATGGTCATGGTTATCAGCATGGTCATGGTTATCAGCATGGTAGTGGTCAGGGATGTCAGCATGGTCATGGTTATCAGCATGGTTGTGCTCATGGTTATCAGCATGGTCATGGTTATCAGCATGGTCATGGTTATCAGCATGGTCGTGGTTATCAGCATGGTAGTGGTCATGGTTATCAGCATGGTGATGTCCATGATTATCAGCACGGTCATGGTTATCAACACAGTCATGGTCATGGTTATCAGCATGGTTGTGGACATGGTTATCAGCAAGGTCATGGTTATCAGCATGGTTGTGGTCAAGGTTATCAGCACGGTCATGGTCATGGTTATCAGCATGGTTATGGTCATGGTTATCAGCACGGTCATGGTTATCAGCACGGTTATGGTCATGGTTATCAGCATGGTCATGGTTATCAGCATGGTTGTGGACATGGTTATCAGCATGGTCATGGTTATCAGCATGGTCATGGTAATCAGCATGGTTGTGGCCGTTGTTAACAGCACGATGATGGTCATGGTTATCAGCATGGTCATGCTTATCAGCATGGTCGTGGTCATGATTATCAGCATGGTCATGATTATCAGCATGGTCATGGTTATCAGCATGGTTGTGGTCGTGGTTATCAGCATGGTCATGGTTATCAGCATGGTTGTGGCCGTGGTTATCAGCACGGTCATGGTTATCAGCATGGTTGTGGCCGTTGTTAACAGCACGATGATGGTCATGGTTATCAGCATGGTCATGCTTATCAGCATGGTCATGGTTATCAGCATGGTTGTGGTCATGGTTATCAGCATGGTGATGTCCATGATTATCAGCACGGTCATGCTTATCAACACGATCATGGTCATGGTTATCAGCATGGTTGTGGTCAAGGTTATCAGCATGGTGATGCTCATGCTTATCAGCACGGTGATGGCCATGCTTATCAGCACGGTGATGGCCATGTTGATCAGCACGGGCCCAGAGGGCTGAGGGTCTCTTCATCCCGGACCCGCTCTGCGATTCCACGCACGGATCCAATTCTCCGTCCCAGCACAGAGCTCTGCAGCCCAGGGGGAACCTTCCCAAGGCCGAATGACCACCCGTCCCCGTGGCCATCCATGTAACCAGCCCCATAACCACAACAACCACCACTACCACTACCAGCACATTTCGCGCAGTAGTAGGTGGCCGAGTCCTCAGCCTTGAGGTTGTTCAGCTGCAGCCTCGCCGTGCTCTGCCCGTTGGCACTCAAGATGGCGGCACGGCCCTTCACCGCCGCCCCGTAGCCTGTGCTACCACCACCACTGCTAATATAGGCGACGTATTCCAACCCCTTGCCGGGTGCCTGTCGCACCCAGTTCATGCCATGACTGCTGAAGGTGAAGCCAGAGGCCTTGCAGACGAGGCTCAGCCCTCCTCCGGGTGTCTGGAGGCCGCCCCCGGACTCGTCCAACATCACGGCCGCCATCAGCCCTGTGGGGAAGGACGGAGAGCGCTGACGGAGCCGCCCGCGCTAGGCCTCGCACAGCCGGGCCCCATTGAGACCCCATAGGGATCCCATAAAAATCCCACTGAGACCACAGTGAGACCCATTGAGATGACATTGAGACACGTGGAGATATCATTGAAACCCCATAGAGACCCCATAGACACCCCATAGGGACCCCACTGAGACTCTACAGGGATCTCATGGAGATCACGTTGAGTTCCCTTAGAGACATCACTGAGACCCCATGGAGATCCCATAGAGACCCCATAGAGACCCCATAGAGATCCCATAGAGACCCCATAGAGACCCCATGGAGACCCCATAGAGATCCCATGGAGACCCCATGGAGACCCCATAGAGATCCCATAGAGACCCCATAGTGATCCCATAGAGACCACATAGAGACCCCATAGAGATCCCATAGAGATCCCATAGGGACCCCACTGAGACTCCACAGGGATCTCGTAGAGATGGCGTTGAGTTCCCTTAGAGACATGACTGAGACCCCATAGAGACCCCATAGAGACCCCTTAGAGATCCCATAGGGACCCCACTGAGACTCCACAGGGGTCTCGTAGAGATGGCGTTGAGTTCCCTTAGAGACATCCCTGTGACCCCATAGAGACCCCATAGTGACCCCATAGACATCTCATAGAGGCCTCACGGAGAGCCCACGGTGATCTCATCAAGTCTGCATTGAGTTCCCATAGAGAGGTCACTCAGATCCCATCGAGATCCCGTAGAGGCCCTAATGAGATCTGATGGAAACCTCATTGAGTCCCCATGGAGAGTCCATTGAGCCACCAAAGGGACCCCATAGACACCCCACAGAGACCCCATAGAGACCCAAAAGTGACCCAAGTGGGGCCGTACGGAGGCCCGGGCTCAGCAGGATGGGCAGCCATGAAGAGGTGGAGGATGGAGGAGCGAGGGCCGATGGTGAGGAAGGCTGGGGGTGGAGGAGTTTGGGGCCGGTTCTGTTGGGATGAGATCCCTCCAGAGGCCCGGAGGAGGGCTCAGCCTCGTCTGCAAGGCCTCTGGATTCACCTTCAGTGATTACAGCATGGATTGGGTGCGACAGGAGCCCAGCAAGGGGCTGGAATCCGTCGCTGCTATTAACGGTGCTGGTAGTAGCACAAGATACGGGCCGGCGGTGCAGGGCCGTGCCGCCATCTTGAGTGCCAACGGGCAGAGCACGGTGAGGCTGCAGCTGAACAACCTGAAGGCTGAGGACTCGGCCACCTACTGCTGGGCGAAATGTGCTTCTGGTTGTGCTTCTGGTTGGTGGGGTTGTGGTGGGGGTCAGGCCCACATCACCAGGACAGGAGTTATCCATAACGATGACCATAACCATAACCAAAACCATGACCATATCCAGACACGTACCCCTATCCAGACCCATATCCAGACCCATATCCATATCCCTACCCATAACCATGACCATATCCATACCCATACCCCTATCCAGACCCATATCCGGACCCATATCCCTATCCAGACCAATATCCGGACCCATATCCCTATCCAGACCCATAACCATGACCATATCCGTTCCCATATCCATATTCATACCCATAACCATGACCATATCCATACAAATACCCCTATCCAGACCCATATCCAGACCCATATCCATACCCATACCCATAACCATGACCATATCCATTCCCAATACCCCTATCCAGACCCATATCCATATCCATACCCATAACCATGACCATATCCATGACCATATCCAGACCCATACCCCTATCCTTACCCCTATCCATACCCATATCCATACCCATATCCAGACCCATACCCATAACCATGACCATATCCATACAAATACCCCTATCCATACCCCTATCCAGACCCATATCCATACCCATACCCATAACCATGACCATATCCATTCCCAATACCCCTATCCAGACCCATATCCATATCCATACCCATAACCATGACCATATCCATGACCATATCCATGCCCATACCCCTATCCTTACCCCTATCCATACCCATATCCATACCCATATCCAGACCCATACCCATAACCATGACCATATCCATGCCCATACCCCTATCCTTACCCCTATCCAGACCCATATCCATACCCATACCCATAACCATGACCATATCCATTCCCAATACCCCTATCCAGACCCATATCCATATCCATACCCATAACCATGACCATATCCATGACCATATCCATGCCCATACCCCTATCCTTACCCCTATCCATACCCATATCCATACCCATATCCAGACCCATACCCATAACCATGACCATATCCATACCCATACCCCTATCCAGACCCATACCCCTATCCATACCCATAACCATGACCATATCCATACCCATACCCCTATCCAGACCCATATCCAGACCCATATCCCTATCCCTACCCATAACCATGTCCATATCCATATCCATACCCCTATCCAGACCCATATCCAGTCCTATATCCATATCCCTACCCATAACCATGACCATATCCATACCCATACCCCTATCCAGACCCATATCCCTATCCAGACCCATAACCATGACCATATCCGTTCCCATATCCATATTCATACCCATAACCATGACCATATCCATACAAATACCCCTATCCATACCCCTATCCAGACCCATATCCATACCCATACCCATAACCATGACCATATCCATTCCCAATACCCCTATCCAGACCCATATCCATATCCATACCCATAACCATGACCATATCCATGACCATATCCATGCCCATACCCCTATCCTTACCCCTATCCATACCCATATCCATACCCATATCCAGACCCATACCCATAACCATGACCATATCCATACCCATACCCCTATCCATACCCATATCCAGACCCATACCCATAACCATGACCATATCCATGGGGTGTCTATGGGGTCCCTTTGGTGTCTCAATGGACTCTCCATGGGGACTCAATGAGGTTTCCATCAGATCTCATTGGGGCCTCTACGGGATCTCGATGGGATCTCAGTGACCTCTCTATGGGAACTCAATGCAGACTTGATGAGATCACCATGGGCTCTCAGTGAGGCCTCTATGAGATGTCTATGGGGTCACTATGGGGTCTCTATGGGGTCTCAGGGATGTCTCTAAGGGAACTCAACGCCATCTCTACAAGACCCCTGTGGAGTCTCAGTGGGGTCCCTATGGGATCTCTATGGGATCTCTAAGGGGTCCCTATGGGGTCTCTATGTGATCTCTATGGGGTCCCTAAGGGATCCCTATGGGATCTCTATGGGGTCCCTATGGGATCCCTATGGGATCTCTATGGGGTCTCTATGGGGTCTCTATGGGGTCCCTATGGGATCTCTCTGGGATCTCTCTGGGATCCCTATGGGGTCTCTATGGGGTCTATATGGAGTCTCTATGGGATCTCTATGGGATCTCTATGGGATCTCTATGGGGTCTCTATGGGGTCTCTATGGGGTCTCTATGGGATCTCTATGGGGTCTCCATGGGGTCTCTATGGGGTCTCTATGGGATCTCTATGGGGTCTCTATGGGGTCTCTATGGGGTCTCTATGGGGTCTCTACAGAGTCTCTATGGGATCTCTATGGGGTCTCCATGGGGTCTCCATGGGATCTCTATGGGGACTCTACGGGTTTTCAATGATATCTCAATGGGTCTCAATGTCATCTCAATGGGTCTCAGTGTGGTCTCAGTGGGGTCTCTCTGGGATCCCTATGGGGTCTCAATGGGCCCCGGCTGTGCGAGGCCTAGCGCGGGCGGCTCCGTCAGCGCTCTCCGTCCTTCCCCACAGGGCTGATGGCGGCCGTGACGTTGGACGAGTCCGGGGGCGGCCTCCAGACACCCGGAGGAGGGCTGAGCCTCGTCTGCAAGGCCTCTGGCTTCACCTTCAGCAGTTATGCCATGTACTGGGTGCGACAGGCACCCGGAAAAGGGCTGGAATACGTCGCTGGTATTAGCTACACTGGTAGTAGCACATGGTACGCGCCGGCGGTGAAGGGCCGTGCCGCCATCTTGATTGACAAGAGGCAGAGCACGGAGAGGCTGCAGCTGAACAACCTGAAGGCTGAGGACTCGGCCACCTATTACTGCGCCAGAGGTGGTTGTGCTGGTGCTGGTTCTGGTGCTCCTGGTGCTGGTGAGATCGGCAGCATCGCCGATGTTCCCTCTCCCACCCGCCGTGAGATATACAGAACCTCACCCAGCACCCACAGATGCCGTCCCAGAACGCGGCCAGCTGGGCCCACGTTTCAGAGCTGAGCTCCAATGGGAAGCTCTGACCCCGAGAGGAGGTTGGGGTGACAAAGGGGGCAAGGGGGGGTCAGCTCTGCCCCGTGAGCGGCGTTAGGATGAGAGCTGATGGCCTCACATTGCACCATGGGGGTGTTGGGTTGGATGGAGGGCCAAACTCCTTCCTCCAGAGAAGGGATGGGCACCAAGATGGCCTCACATTGCACCATGGGGGCGTTGGGTTGGATGGAGGGCCAAACTCCTTCCTCCAGAGAGGGGTTGGGCACCAAGATGGCCTCACATTGCACCATGGAGGGGTCTGGGTTGGATGGAGGGCCAAACTCCTTCCTCCAGAGAGGGGGTTGGGCACCAAGATGGCCTCACATTGCACCGTGAGGTCGTGGGGTTGGATGGGGGGCCAAACTCCTTCCTCCAGAGGGGGGGTTGGGCACCAAGATGGCCTCACGTTGCACCATGGGGGTGTTGGGTTGAATGGGGGGCCAAACTCCTTCCTCCAGAGAGGGTCCTGCGCTGCTGCCCCATCCCCTGTGCCACCACCATCACTTTTCATACCCACAATGCCTTCCATCCCCATGCTGGGCTTTTCTGGCACCCACGCCGTGCCGTAACCACAGCCCAGCAGCTGCACAGCCCCATCTGTCCCCACATGGATGCTAATTTTGGGGGGCAGGAAACGAGGAGTTCTTTCGGTCGCGTCTGAAGCCAGCTCCGTGCCGGGGCAATGCTCACTTTTGGCTTTCACAATCTATTTTTCCCCCCCACCCCTCTTTTTCTTTCTAATTTCGCTTTCCCAACGGGTTTTGAAGCTCTTGGGGGCGCCAGGGGTCGCCACCGGCCTTGCGGGGAGCTTCGAAGGCCGGTCGTGCCTCTTTTGGGACGTGTCTTGAACCCTATAAGGACACCCTTTCTGGTCGTGTGGTAAAATTCCTACCCCAAACCGTGGCGACCTTTGGGTCCTTTGGGGTTGTTTATCAAGCCAAGGGGGCGCCAGGGGTGTGGGATGTATTAGCAAGGATGGTAGTTACCGCTGAAGAAGGGGTAAGGGCCGTGCCGCCATCTTGAGGGACAACGGGTTGAGCACAGTGAAGGCTGCAGCTGAACAACCTCAAGGCTGAGGACTCGGCCTCCTATTTCTGCCCTGTAAAACCTGCTGGTAGTGGTGGTGGTGGTGCTGGTGGTGGTTATGGGGCTGGTGACGTGGTATGGCCACGGGGACGGGTGGTCATTCGGCCTTGGGAAGGTTCCCCCTGGGCTGCAGAGCTCTGTGCTGGGACGGAGAATTGGATCCGTGCGTGGAATCGCAGAGCGGGTCCGGGATGAAGAGACCCTCAGCCCTCTGGGCCCGTGCTGATCAACATGGCCATCACCGTGCTGATAAGCATGAGCATCACCGTGCTGATAACCATGAGCATCACCGTGCTGATAGCCATGACCATGCTGATAACGATGAGCGTGCTGATAACCATGAGCACAACCATGCTGATAACCTTGACTACATCTATGTTGATAACCATGGCCATGACCATGCTGATAACCATGTCCACAACCGTGCTGATAACCACGACCATGCTGATAACCATGACCACAACCATGCTGATAACCATGACCATGCTGATAACCACGACCATGCTGATAACCATGACCACAACCATGCTGACAACCCTGACCATGCTGATAACCATGACCATGCAGATAACCATGACCACAACCGTGCTGATAACCGTGACCATAAGCTGACAACCACGACCATGCAGATAACCATGACCACAACCATGCTGATAACCATGACCATGCTGATAACCACGACCATGCTGATAACCATGACCACAACCATGCTGATAACCATGACCATGCAGATAACCACGACCATGCTGATAACCATGACCACAACCATGCTGATAACCATGACCATGCTGATAACCACGACCATGCTGATAACCATGACCACAACCATGCTGATAACCATGACCATGCAGATAACCACGACCATGCTGATAACCATGACCACAACCATGCTGATAACCATGACCATGCTGATAACCACGACCATGCTGATAACCATGACCACAACCATGCTGACAACCCTGACCATGCTGATAACCATGACCATGCTGATAACCATGACCACAACCATGCTGATAACCGTGACCATAAGCTGATAACCACGACCATGCTGATAACCATGACCACAACCATGCTGACAACCCTGACCATGCTGATAACCATGACCATGCTGATAACCATGACCACAACCATGCTGATAACCATGACCATGCTGATAACCATGACCATGCAGATAACCATGACCATAAGCTGATAACCATGACCGTGACCATCTGAATCCTACTCTCCTCATCCACATCCATCCCCATCACCCCGTCTGACATTTCCGAGCTCATTTCCACCACCGTGTGCTCCCAGCTGCACATCCGGGCTGAGTTCTACCCGCTCTGGCCTCACCTCCATCACCTGGGCTCTGATCCCTCACTCTGGGCAATGGAAGAACGCCATCAACCCAGGAGTGACGTCGATACGATCAGCTTCAGCATCACAACCACTACCATAACTCCTCGTGCAGTAGTAGGTGGCCGTGTCCTCAGCCTTCAGGTTGTTCAGCTGCAGCCTCAGTGTGCTCTGCCCGTTGTCCCTCGTGATGGTGGCACGGCCCTGCACCGCCGGCGCGTATGCTGTGCTACTACCATCATAGCTAATACAACCCACCCATTCCAGCCCTTTTCCGGGTGCCTGTCGCACCCACTGCATGCCATAATCACTGAAGGTGAAGCCAGAGGCCTTGCAGACGAGGCTCAGCCCTCCTCCGGGTGTCTGGAGGCCGCCCCCGGACTCGTCCAACGTCACGGCCGCCATCAGCCCTGTGGGGAAGGACGGAGAGCGCTGACGGAGCCGCCCGCGCTAGGCCTCGCACAGCCGGGCCCCATTGAAACCCCATAGAGACCCCGTAGAGACCCCATAGGGATCCCAGAGAGATCACATAGAGACCCCATTGAGACCCCATAGAGATCCCATAGAGACCCCATAGAGACTCGGTAGAGACCCCATAGGGATCCCATAGAGACCCCATAGAGACCCCATAGAGACCCCATAGGGATCCCATAGAGACCCCATAGAGACCCCATAGAGACCCCATGGAGACCCCATACAGACCCCATAGAGACCCCATAGGGATCCCATATAGACCCCATAGCGATCCCATAGGGACCCTAGAGAGACCCCATAGAGACCCCATAGAGATCCCATAGGGACCCCACCGAGACTCCACAGGGATCTCGTAGAGATGGCGTTGAGTTCCCTTAGAGACATCACTGAGACCCCGTAGAGACCCCATAGAGATCCCATAGAGATCCCATAGGGACCCCACTGTGACTCCACAGGGGTCCCGTGGAGATGGCATTGAGTTCCCTTAGAGACATCACTGAGACCCCATTGAGACCCCATAGAGATCCCATAGAGATCCAATAGAGATCCCATAGAGACTCCGTAGAGACCCCATAGAAACCCCGTAGAGACCCCATAGAGACCCCATAGAGATCCCATAGAGACCCCATAGAGACCCCATAGAGATCCCATAGGGACCCCACTGAGACTCCACAGGGGTCTCGTAGAGATGGCGTTGAGTTCCCTTAGAGACATCACTGAGACCCCATAGAGATCCCATAGTGATCCCATAGAAACCTCAATCAGACCCCATAGAGACCCCATAGAGACCCCATAGGGATCCCATAGAGATCCCATAGGGACCCCACTGAGACTCCACAGGGGTCTCGTAGAGATGGCGTTGAGTTCCCTTAGAGACATCACTGAGACCCCATAGAGACCCCATGGAAACCTCCATCAGACCCCACTGAGAACCCGTCGAGACCCCATAGAGGCCCTAAAGAGACTCAATGAGTTCAGGGCCCACCTGGATGTGTGGATAAGAGGAGGAGGAGGAGCAGCCAGGCCCCATAGAGACCTTATTCAGACGCCATATGGACCCATAGATGCCATTGAAACCCCGTAGGGAGCCAGTAGAGATTTCTTTGAGCTCTCGTGGAGGCCTCAAAGAGAAGCCATAGAAAATTCATAGAGATCCCTTTCAGATCCCACACAAACCCCACTGATGTCCCACAGAGACTCCAAAGAGACCCCACTGAAGCCCCTGTGAGGCCGGGGCCCACCAAGAGGAGGACAAGGAGGAAATGAGGGCTGATGGTGACGAAGATGGGAGAGAAGGAGATCTCGGCTGCCCCTTCAGGTGGGCCCAGGCCTCGCTTGAGCTTCAGTGGGGTCCCTATGAGGTCCCTATGGAACATCAAGGGAGTCTCTATGGGGTCTCTGTGGGTCTCTCCGGGGTCTCTAAGAGGCTTCGCATGGGGTCTGAATGTGACCTTTATGAGATCTCAATGATGTCTCAAAGGGGGGGTCTGTCAGATCTATATGGTATCTCTTCGGGATCTCTATGGGGTCCGTACGGGGTCTCAGTGGGGTCTGTATGGGATGTCTATGGGGTCACTATGGGGCTGGGGTGTCTATGGGGTCACTATGGGGTCTCGATGTGTTTTAATGGCACCTCTATGGGTCCGTACGTTGTCTGAATGAGGTCTCTATGGGGCCCGGCTGCGCGAGGCCTAGCGCGGGCGGCCCCGTCAGCGCTCTCCATCCTTCCCCACAGGGCTGATGGCGGCCATGATGTTGGACGAGTCCGGGGGCGGCCTCCAGACACCCGGAGGAGGGCTGAGCCTCATCTGCAAGGCCTCTGGCTTCACCATCAGCAGTTACAGCATGGAATGGGTTCGACAGGAGCCGGGCAAGGGGCTGGAGTTCGTCGCTGCTATTAACAGTGCTGGTAGTACCACAAGATACGGGCCGGCGGTGAAGGGCCGCACCGCCATCTTGATTGACAACGGGCAGAGCACGGCGAGGCTGCAGCTGAACAACCTGAAGGCTGAGGACTCGGCCACCTACTGCTGAGCAAAAGAGGCTTATGGTGCTGGTTGTGGTGGTGATGATGCTTATTGTATCGATGGCACTCCTGGGTTGAGTGGGGTCACACAGAGCCCGGACTGAGTGATCGGAGCCCAGGTGATGGAGGTGAGGCCAGAGCGGGCAGAACTCAGCCCGGATGTGCAGCTGGGAGCACACGGTGGTGGAAATGACGGCAGAAATGTCGGAAGTGCAGTGGGGTTGGATGTGGGGATGGGTGTGGGGATGGATATGGGGATGGATAGGGGTATGGGTATGGATATGGTCATGATTATGGGAAGGGATACGGATATGGGTATGGATATGGTCATGGTTATGAATATGGTCATGGTTGTGGGTATGGATATGGGTATGGGTATGGATATGGTCATGGTTATGGGTATGGATACGGATATGTGTCTGGATAGGGGAATGGGTATGGATATGGTCATGGTTATGGGTATGGGTATGGATATGGGTCTGGATAGGGGTATGGATAGGGGTATTTGTATGGATATGGCCGTGGTTATGGGTATGAATATGGATATGGGAATGGATATGGTCATGGTTATGGGTATGGATATGGATATAGGACTGGATATGGGTATGGATAGGGGTATGGGTATGGATATGGTCATGGTTATGGGTAGGGATAGGGATATGGGTCTGGATATGGGTCTGGATAGGGGTATGGGTATGGATATGGTCATGGTTAAGGGTAGGGATATGGATATAGGACTGGATAGGGGTATGGGTCTGGATATGGTCATGGTTTTGCTTATGGTTATGGCCATAGTTATGGATAACTCCTGTCCCGGTGATGTGGGCCTGACCCCCACCATAACCCCAACAACCAGAAGCACAACCATAAGCACTTTTCGCGCAGTAGTAGGTGGCCGAGTCCTCAGCCTTCAGGCTGTTCAGCTGCAGCCTCACCGTGCTCTGCCCGTTGTCCCTCGTGATGGTGGCACGGCCCTGCACCGCCGGCCCGTATTCTGTGTAACCACCAGTGCTGCCAATACCCGCGACGAACTCCAACCCCTTCCCTGGTGCCTGTCTCATCCATCCCATGCCATAACTGCTGAAGGTGAATCCGGAGGCCTTGCAGACGAGGCTGAGCCCTCCTCCGGGCCTCTGGAGGGATCTCATCCCAACAGAACCGGCCCCAAACTCCTCCACCCCCAGCCTTCCTCACCGTCGGCCCTGGCTCCTCCTTCCTCCTCTTCATGGCGGCACCTCCAAGTGGGCCCAGGCCTCGTTGCGTCTCTTTGGGGTCTCTATGGGGTCTCCATGGGTGCTCAGTGGGGTCTGATTGAGGTTTCTATGGGGTCTCTATGGGGTCTCCATGGGTGCTCAGTGGGGTCTGATTGAGGTTTCCATGGGGTCTCTATGAGGTCTTCATGGGTGCTCAGTGGGGTCTGATTGAGGTTTCTATGGGGTCTCTATGGGGTCTCCATGGGTGCTCAGTGGGGTCTGATTGAGGTTTCTATGGGGTCTCTATGGGGTCTCCATGGGTGCTCAGTGGGGTCTGATTGAGGTTTCTATGGGGTCTCTATGGGGTCTCCATGGGTGCTCAGTGGGGTCTGATTGAGGTTTCTATGGGGTCTCTATGGGGTCTCCATGGCCGCTCAGTGGGGTCTGATTGAGGTTTCCATGGGGTCTCTATGAGGTCTTCATGGGTGCTCAGTGGGGTCTGATTGAGGTTTCTATGGGGTCTCTATGGGGTCTCCATGGGTGCTCAGTGGGGTCTGATTGAGGTTTCTATGGGGTCTCTATGGGGTCTCCATGGGTGCTCAGTGGGGTCTGATTGAGGTTTCTATGGGGTCTCTATGGGGTCTCCATGGGTGCTCAGTGGGGTCTGATTGAGGTTTCTATGGGGTCTCTATGGGGTCTCCATGGGTGCTCAGTGGGGTCTGATTGAGGTTTCTATGGGGTCTCTATGGGGTCTCCATGGGTGCTCAGTGGGGTCTGATTGAGGTTTCTATGGGGTCTCTATGGGGTCTCTATGGGATCTCTATGGGGTCTCTATGGGGTCTCAGTCATGTCTCTAAGGGAACTCAACGCCATCTCTACGAGATCCCTGTGGAGTCTCAGTGGGGTCTCTATGGGATCTCTATGGGGTCTCAGTCATGTCTCTAAGGGAACTCAACGCCATCTCTACGAGATCCCTGTGGAGTCTCAGTGGGGTCTCTATGGGATCTCTATGGGGTCTCAGTGATGTCTCTAAGGGAACTCAACGTGATCTCCATGAGATCCATGTAGAGTCTCAGTGGGGTCCCTATGGGATCTCTATGGGGTCTCTATGGGGTCTCCATGTTGTCTCTAAGGGAATCCAATGCCATCTCTACGAGATCCCTGTGGAGTCTCAGTTGGGTCCCAAAAGGATCCCTATGGGGTCTCTATGGGGTCTCAGTGATGTCTCTAAGGGAACTCAACGCCATCTCTACGAGATCCCTGTGGAGTCTCAGTGGGGTCCCTATGGGGTCTCTATGGGGTCTCTATGGGGTCTCAGTGATATCTATAAGGGAACTCAATGCCATCTCTACGAGATCCCTGTGGAGTCTCAGTAGGGTCCCTATGGGACCTCTATGGGATCCCTACGGGGTCTCTATGGGGTCTCTATGGGGTCTGATTGAGGTATCTATGGGATCTCTATGGGGTCTCTATGGGGTCTCAGTCATGTCTCTAAGGGAACTCAACGCCATCTCTACGAGATCCCTGTGGAGTCTCAGTGGAGTCCCTATGGGATCTCTATGGGGTCTCTATGGGGTCTCTACGGGGTTTCAATGATATCTCCACGTGTCTCAATGACATCTCAATGGGTCTCAGTGTGATGTCAGTGGGGTCTCTCTGGGATCCCTATGGGGTCTCAATGGGGCCCGGCTGTGCGAGGCCTAGCGCGGGCGGCTCCGTCAGCGCTCTCCGTCCTTCCCCACAGGGCTGATGGCGGCCGTGACGTTGGACGAGTCCGGGGGCGGCCTCCAGACACCCGGAGGAGGGCTGAGCCTCGTCTGCAAGGCCTCTGGCTTCACCTTCAGTGATCCCAGCATGCAGTGGGTGCGACAGGGACCTGGCAAGGGGCTGGGGTGGGTCGCTGGTATTTACTATGATGGTAGTTGGACAGGCTACAGGGTGGCGGTGAAGGGCCGTGCCGCCATCTTGAGTGCCAACGGGCAGAGCACGGCGAGGCTGCAGCTGAACAACCTCAAGGCTGAGGACTCGGCCACCTACTACTGCGCGAAAGATGCTTACGGTGGTGGTAGTGCTTATTGTTGTGGTTATGGGGCTGGTGACGTGGTATGGCCACGGGGACGGGTGGTCATTCGGCCTTGGGAAGGTTCCCCCTGGGCTGCAGAGCTCTGTGCTGGGACGGAGAATTGGATCCGTGCGTGGAATCGCAGAGCGGGTCCGGGATGAAGAGACCCTCAGCCCTCTGGGCCCGTGCTGATCAACATGGCCATCACCGTGCTGATAAGCATGGCCATCACCGTGCTGATAACCATGAGCATCACCATGCAGATAGCCATGACCATGCTGATAACGATGAGCGTGCTGATAACCATGAGCACAACCATGCTGATAACCATGACCATGCTGATACGCATGACCACGACCATGCTGATACGCATGACCACAACTATGTTGATAACCATGGCCATGACCATGCTGATAACCATGACCACAACCATGCTGATAACCGTGACCGTGCTGATAACCATGACCACAACCATGCTGATAACCATGACCTTGCTGATAACCATGACCACGACCATGCAGACAACCATGACCATGCTGACATCCCTGACCATTACCATGCTGATAACCATGACCGTGCTGATAACCATGACCACAACCATGCTGATAACCATGAGCATGCTGACATCCCTGACCATCACCATGCTGATAACCATGACCATGCTGATAACCATGTCCACAACCGTGCCGATAACCATGACCAGGCCCATCTGAATCCTACTCTCCTCATCCACATCCATCCCCATCACCCCGTCTGACATTTCCGAGCTCATTTCCACCACCGTGTGCTCCCAGCTGCACATCCGGGCTGAGTTCTGCCCGCTCTGGCCTCACCTCCATCACCTGGGCTCCGATCCCTCAGTCCGGGCTCTGTGTGACCCCACTCAACCCAGGAGTGCCATCGATGTCGTCACCATCACAATCACCATCAGCACCTTTCGCACAGTAGTAGGTGGCCGAGTCCTCAGCCTTCAGGTTGTTCAGCTGCAGCCTCACCGTGCTCTGCCCGTTGTCCCTCGTGATGGTGGCACGGCCCTGCACCGCCGGCGCGTAGTATGTGGTACCACCATCGCTGTAAATACAACCGACCCATTCCAGCCCCTTGCCTGGTGCCTGTCGCACCCAGAACATGTCGTAGCTGCTGAAGGTGAATCCGGAGGCCTTGCAGACGAGGCTGAGCCCTCCTCCGGGCCTCTGGAGGGATCTCATCCCAACACAACCGGCCCCAAACTCCTCCACCCCCAGCCTTCCCCACCGTCGGCCCTGGCTCCTCCTTCCTCCTCTTCATGGCTGCACCTCCAAGTGGGCCCAGGCCTCGTTGCGTCTCTTTGGGGTCTCTATGGGGTCTCCATGGGTGCTCAGTGGGGTCTGATTGAGGTTTCCATGGGGTCTCTATGAGGTCTTCATGGGTGCTCAGTGGGGTCTGATTGAGGTTTCTATGGGGTCTCTATGGGGTCTCCATGGGTGCTCAGTGGGGTCTGATTGAGGTTTCTATGGGGTCTCTATGGGGTCTCCATGGGTGCTCAGTGGGGTCTGATTGAGGTTTCTATGGGGTCTCTATGGGGTCTCCATGGCCGCTCAGTGGGGTCTGATTGAGGTTTCTATGGGGTCTCTATGGGGTCTCCATGGGTGCTCAGTGGGGTCTGATTGAGGTTTCTATGGGGTCTCTGTGGGGTCTCCATGGGTGCTCAGTGGGGTCTGATTGAGGTTTCTATGGGGTCTCTATGGGGTCTCTATGGGATCTCTATGGGGTCTCTGTGGGGTCTCCATGTTGTCTCTAAGGGAATCCAATGCCATCTCTACGAGATCCCTGTGGAGTCTCAGTGGGGTCCCTATGTGGTCTCTATGGGGTCTCTATGGGGTCTGATTGAGGTATCTATGGGATCTCTATGGGATCTCTATGGGGTCTCAGTGATGTCTCTAAGGGAACTCAATGCCATCTCTACGAGATCCCTGTGGAGTCTCAGTGGGGTCCCTATGGGATCTCTATGGGGTCTCTATGGGGTCTCTACGGGGTTTCAATGATATCTCCACGTGTCTCAATGACATCTCAATGGGTCTCAGTGTGATGTCAGTGGGGTCTCTCTGGGATCCCTATGGGGTCTCAATGGGGCCCGGCTGTGCGAGGCCTAGCGCGGGCGGCTCCGTCAGCGCTCTCCGTCCTTCCCCACAGGGCTGATGGCGGCCGTGACGTTGGACGAGTCCGGGGGCGGCCTCCAGACACCCGGAGGAGGGCTGAGCCTCGTCTGCAAGGCCTCTGGCTTCACCTTCAGCAGTTACAGCATGGAATGGGTGCGACAGGCACCCGGAAAAGGGTTGGAATACGTCGGTGGTATTAGCGATGATGGTAGCGAAACAGACCGTGGGGCAGCAGGCCATGGCCGTGCCGCCATCTTGAGTGCCAACGGGCAGAGCACGGCGAGGCTGCAGCTGAACAACCTGAAGGCTGAGGGGACTCCGCCGCCTCCTGCTGGCTGAGGTGTGCTGGTAACGGTGGTTACGGTGGCTACCGGTGATGGTGGAGCTGGGAACGCTGGTTGGATCGACGTCACTTCTGCTTTTCATGCTCTCAGGCCCAGCCATGAGTGATAAACAACATCTGTGTGTGGGGCAGGGAGGCTTCAACGACCCACACGTCGCTGTGTTGGAGGACCAACCCCTCTCTGGAGGAAGGAGTTTGGCCCTCCACCCAACCTGACCCCTCCATGGTGCAACGTGAGGCCATCTTGGTGCCCAACCCCTCTCTGGAGGAAGGAGTTTGGCCCTCCATCCAACCCAGACCCCCCGTGGTGCAACGTGAGGCCATCTTGGTGCCCAACCCCCTCTCTGGAGGAAGGAGTTTGGCCCTCCATCCAACCCAGACCCCCCGTGGTGCAACGTGAGGCCATCTTGGTGCCCAACCCCCCTCTGGAGGAAGGAGTTTGGCCCTCCATCCAACCCAGACCCCCCGTGGTGCAACGTGAGGCCATCTTGGTGCCCAACCCCCTCTCTGGAGGAAGGAGTTTGGCCCTCCATCCAACCCGGACCCCCCCATGGTTCAATGTGAGGCCATCTTGGTGCCCAACCCCTCTCTGGAGGAAGGAGTTTGGCCCTCCATCCAACCTGGACCCCCTCATGGTGCAACGTGAGGCCATCTTGGTGCCCAACCCCCCTCTGGAGGAAGGAGTTTGGCCCTCCACCCAACCTGACCCCTCCATGGTGCAACGTGAGGCCATCTTGGTGCCCAACCCCCTCTCTGGAGGAAGGAGTTTGGCCCTCCATCCAACCCACCGCCCCCATGGTGCAACGTGAGGCCATCTTGGTGCCCAACCCCTCTCTGGAGGAAGGAGTTTGGCCCTCCACCCAACCTGACCCCTCCATGGTGCAACGTGAGGCCATCTTGGTGCCCAACCCCCTCTCTGGAGGAAGGAGTTTGGCCCTCCACCCAACCTGGACCCCCCCATGGTGCAACGTGAGGCCATCTTGGTGCCCAACCCCCCTCTGGAGGAAGGAGTTTGGCCCTCCATCCAACCCAGACCCCCCGTGGTGCAACGTGAGGCCATCTTGGTGCCCAACCCCTCTCTGGAGGAAGGAGTTTGGCCCTCCATCCAACCTGGATCCCCCCATGGTGCAACGTGAGGCCATCTTGGTGCCCAACCCCTCTCTGGAGGAAGGAGTTTGGCCCTCCACCCAACCTGACCCCTCCATGGTGCAACGTGAGGCCATCTTGGTGCCCAACCCCCTCTCTGGAGGAAGGAGTTTGGCCCTCCATCCAACCTGGACCCCCCCATGGTGCAACGTGAGGCCATCTTGGTGCCCAACCCCCCTCTGGAGGAAGGAGTTTGGCCCTCCATCCAACCCAGACCCCCCGTGGTGCAACGTGAGGCCATCTTGGTGCCCAACCCCTCTCTGGAGGAAGGAGTTTGGCCCTCCATCCAACCTGGATCCCCCCATGGTGCAACGTGAGGCCATCTTGGTGCCCAACCCCTCTCTGGAGGAAGGAGTTTGGCCCTCCACCCAACCTGACCCCTCCATGGTGCAACGTGAGGCCATCTTGGTGCCCAACCCCCTCTCTGGAGGAAGGAGTTTGGCCCTCCACCCAACCTGACCCCTCCATGGTGCAATGTGAGGCCATCTTGGTGCCCAACCCCCCTCTGGAGGAAGGAGTTTGGCCCTCCATCCAACCCAGACCCCCCGTGGTGCAACGTGAGGCCATCTTGGTGCCCAACCCCTCTCCGGAGGAAGGAGTTTGGCCCTCCATCCAACCCAACACCCCCCATGGTGCAACATGAGGCCATCTTGGTGCCCAACCCCCTCTCTGGAGGAAGGAGTTTGGCCCTCCATCCAACCTGGACCCCCCCATGGTGCAACGTGAGGCCATCTTGGTGCCCAACCCCTCTCTAGAGGAAGGAGTTTGGCCCTCCATCCAACCTGGACCCCCCCATGGTGCAATGTGAGGCCATCTTGGTGCCCAACCCCCTCTCTGGAGGAAGGAGTTTGGCCCTCCATCCAACCCAGACCCCCCGTGGTGCAACGTGAGGCCATCTTGGTGCCCAACCCCTCTCTGGAGGAAGGAGTTTGGCCCTCCATCCAACCCGGACCCCCCCATGGTTCAATGTGAGGCCATCTTGGTGCCCAACCCCTCTCTGGAGGAAGGAGTTTGGCCCTCCATCCAAGCCACTCCTTTCGGGGTGGTAAAAACCCCCAAACTTCCCTTTTTCAGGCCCAAAAAGAAGGCCGAGGCCTCCAACTACGTTGCCCAGAGATCCTAAAGGGGGAAAGCGTGGCCGGGAATCAACCCCCACCCCCCAAAAAAAGGAGGCCCTTATGGGGGTTTGCAGGCCCCAAAAAGAGCCTCAGTCCACACAGGGACCCAAAATGGGATGAAAAGGTGCAAAAAATCAAGAAAGGGGGCTGAAAAAAAGGTGGAAAAAACCCAAAATAAAGCAAAAAAGAGGCCAAGATGGAAGCGTTGTGTGGCCTGGATACAGAACGGGGCCTGGATGGGTGAGGGCAGATGGACCTCGGAAGTGGTTTTCTTTTGCCCTTTTTTGGCTCTTTTTGCCCCAAAGGAGGCCACGTTTTGCTGTGGTTTTTGCCTCTTTTTGACTCCCCGAAATTCAGATTTTGGGGTTCCAGGTCGAATTTTTGACCCCAATTTGGGTTTATTTTGGTCTTTTTGAGTTTTCTGGCCAGGGTTGTAGCGTTGGAGGAGCCCGTAGAGCTCTACTATGGGGATGGAAGAGTGCAAAGAGCGCCCCCTTGTGGTTGGAGGACCGTATTGATTTGCTCCCCTTCATTTGCATACATGCAAACCGCCACACCCCCCCCTCATTTGCATAGACGCAAGGCCCGCCGCCGTCCCCTTGTTTGCATATGCAAATCGAGGCGGCCACGCCTCCGTCACCCTCCAAGCTTCATGGGGTTCGTCGGGCGCTCGTTAGGGCTTAATTAGAGCGGCAGTTAATTACAGCTTTAATTAACAGGTTTAAGCGGGGTGAGGTTAATTACTAATAGGCTTAATTAGAGGGTGAAGATATAGAAAGGATTAATATTAAGAATATTTTTTTTAATGAAATGTCTCTTTTAACGAGCGCGGTCCCAAGAAAAGGGTTAATGATGTTTCATTAATATTTAATTAACACTTAATTAATGTTTCATTAAGCACTTTCATGCCAATTAGTGCAATTAACAAAAAAACATAAATTCTTAATAATTAGCCGTTATCCAACATTGACTAATTGGATATTGAAGCCGTCCAGATATGAAGGCATTCAATAGCAGAAATTAATTAAAAGACTTAATGAACGCTGCACTAATTATCAGTTGATTGGGTTATTAAAAGGTTCAGCTCAATTAAGGTTGGGTTAATTAGCAATTCACGCAACTCCAAGAGACATTAATTAGGTAAAAAAACCCCGTAGTTTAATGAACATTAATTATTGGATGTCGTTCGATAAAGTTTAATCGGGAGCATCATAATTAATAATTATTAATAGCAATTAATAATTAATAGACTGAACCAGGAGGGCGTTTTGTAGAGAAAGAGGCAAGGAAATAAGAAGGAGAGATAATTAATTAGAAAGCAATTAATTTCTAAATTAAAAATGATTGGACATGAAGAATTAATTGACTTCGGGCATCGATGATTGAAATTATTAATCGCCATTAATTAACGAATTAAACTCTAAAAATGTTAATGAGGATAAAACGTCCGAGGTTTAAAACATCAAGCAGTAATTAGGCGATCATTAGATAAATATTTAATGACGAAGACAGTAAATTGATCATAATTAATAACTACTAATAAAAGCACTTAATAGGAAACACTCCTGATATTAAAGATTTCTAATAGCTCTGATTAATTTCTAATTATTAAATGATTGATTGAACGATAAATGCAATTAATTCTGAAACTAATTAGAAAAAAATTAAGGGTAAACCCATCAAATTTGTAATTAATAATAATAATAATAGTAATAATAACACTTAATGACAAATGCACTCAGTTCTAAACATTCCTAATAGTTCTGATTAATTTCTAATTATTAATAGATCGAATGATTAACGCAATTAATTCCGACACTAATTAGAAAAGAGAAATGAAGGGCAAAACCCTCCAAATTTGTAATTAATAATAATAATAATAATAATAATAATAATAATAATAATAATAATAATAATAATAATAATAAAAGCACTTAATGACAGATACACTCAATTGTAAACTTTCCTAATAATTCTAATGAATAATTCTAATTAATTTCTAATTATTAAATGATGGAATGATAAACTGACACTGAAAGTAATTAACAAAGAGAAATTAAGGACGAGCAATTGATAACTGATAATAAACAAGTAATAATATTACTTAATAATTAATACTCTGGATTCTAATATTTACTAATCATTCCGATTAAGTCCTAATTATTAAAGAATAAATGCAATTAATTACCGGTAATATTTTAACCCCCCCCCCAAATTGATTATTTTTCTCAATTATTGCAAATCGTCGATTCCAAAATCCCGCTTTTTTACCCCAAATTTCAGAGGGTGCGGGGGGAAATAATCATTAATAAATCGTTAATAAATCGTTAATAAATCGTTAATAAATCATTAATGAGGAGAGGAAAAAAGATATTTGGCGATAATTAAAAGCTTCGAGGGGAGGGAAGTGGAGAAAAGGGTCGAAAAGAGGAAAAAAAGGGAGTAAAAAAACAGCATTTTGGGGTCTTTTTTTTTGGGGCGAATTTGGGCAATTTTGGGGGAAATCCCAAATTGGGGGGAAATGAACCCAAAAATGAGAGGCGGGGCCACAATGGGGAGAAATCGGCCGATTTCGGGGCTGCAGACGACGGAGCTAATGAAGGGCTATTAATTAATGGTCAGAAAAAGCGTTATTAATTAAGCCGGAGGTCTTTTCGATCATTATTATTAGTATTAATAATATTAATATTCATTATTTTGTATTATTTTCCGATGTATTTTGCGTGTTATTTGTTAATGATTAAGAAATAATTGGGACTGCTTGTATTATTATTAATAATAATTGTATTAATAATAATTAGCGCGAAGTAATAGGCGTATAATAGCAATATTAGGGTAATAATAGAGTTATTAACGGCTAATAATTACGAGATTGTTAATAATGAAAAGATATATATGTCTAAGAATGAAACTGCATTTCATTGCCTAATTATTAATTATAAATAATTGTTAATTATCTTTTAATTGTCTCGTTATATCCTATTATTGTCTTTCTATTATCCTATTAATATCTTATTATTAACGATTAATATCGCGATTATTAAGCACGACTATTCCTCTCATTGTTTTAATTATCAATGTTAAGACTATTATTATTATTATTATCATAATTATCATCATAATAATTTTATTATTATTATTATATATTTTAGGGTTGATAATCATTACTTGTTGGCTTAATTGTTAATTAATTTGTTACGTATTACTTCATTTAATTATTACTTGATTTAATTAGGAAATTAAGAAGGTCCTGCTTGAATTATTAACCTATTATTAATACTTTTTGCTCTAGTAGATAAAATGGATGCGTAAGAGTAATTAGAGTAATTAGAAGTAATTAATGGGTTTAATCGGTGTTTAATCGGTGTCATTATCATAATTATTAAGGAAGATATAATAATAATAATAATAATAATAGAATCACAAGAATGATTAATAGAAATCGATAAGGAAAAACGGTAATTAAATCAATTAAGTTCGTCAATTAATTAATTGTTCGTTAATTAAAGATTAATTAAAGATTGTTCGTTAATT
>CM060577.1:11449237-11466737 GCA_030625065.1 Alectoris magna | reverse complement strand
AGACTACAGGATGCACTAAAAATGTCCAAAATCTGTAAGATTTCCTCAGAAATCGACCCCGAAGTTGTTCAAAATCCCTCAAATCTCCTCAAAATTGACCCTAAAACACTTCAGAACGCCCCAAAATTGACCAAAATCCCTCAAATCTTCTCAAAATTCACCCTAAAAAACTTCAGAATGCCCCAAAATGGACCCAAATCCCTCAAATTTCCTCAAAATTATCCCACAAAACACCTCAGGATTACCTAGAATTGACCCAAATCCCTCAAATCTCCTCAAAATTGACCCTAAAACACTCCAGAACGCCCCAAAATTGACCAAAATTCCTCAAATCTTCTCAAAATTCACCCTAAAAAACTTCAGAAAGCCCCAAAATGGACCCAAATCCCTCAAATTTCCTCAAAATTATCCCACAAAACACCTCAGGATTACCCAGAATTGACCCAAATCCCTCAAATCTCCTCAAAATTGACCCTAAAACACTCCAGAACGCCCCAAAATTGACCAAAATTCCTCAAATTTCCTCAAAATTATCCCACAAAACACCTCAGGATTACCCAGAATTGACCCAAATCCCTCAAATCTCCTCAAAATTGACCCTAAAACACTCCAGAACGCCCCAAAATTGACCAAAAATTCCTCAAATTTCCTCAAAATCATCCCACAAAACACCTCAGGATTACCCAGAATTGACCTAAATCCCTCAAATCTCCTCAAAATTGACCCTAAAACACTCCAGAACGCCCCAAAATTGACCAAAAATTCCTCAAATTTCCTCAAAATCATCCCATAAAACACCTCAGGATTACCCAGAATTGACCTAAATCCCTCAAATCTCCTCAAAATTGACCCTAAAACACTCCAGAACGCCCCAAAATTGACCAAAAATTCCTCAAATTTCCTCAAAATCATCCCATAAAACACCTCAGAATGACACAGAATTGACCAAAATGCTTCAAAACTCCTCAAAATTGCCTCACAAAACACCTCAGAATACCCAAAGTGGACCAAAATCCTTCAGATTTCCTCAAAACCGTCCCACAAAACACCTCAGAATGACACAAAATTGACCCAAAATCCCTCAAAACCGTCCCCTAAAACGCCTCAGAAAGGCCCAAAATTGACCAAAATCCCTCAAATTTCCCCCCCAAAACCCATTCCGAAACACCCTAAATCCCCTGAAGTCCCCCTAAAATCTCTCCTGAAATCCCCTAATATCCCCAGATCCCCCCCCCAAAAAAACCTCAAATTCTCCCCAAATCCCCCCCCGAATAAAACCAAAATCCTCCAAATTCACCCCAAAATCAGACCGCCCCCAAATCCCCCCAAACCACCCCCAAAAAAACCCTAAAAAAAAACCCCCACAAATTTCCCCAATATTCCCCCAAATCCTCGCGACGCCCCATCCCCATTTCAAGCCCCAAAATCACCCGAATTCACCCCAAAAATCTCCCCAAATTCAAGAAAACCCCAAATCCCCCCCCCCTAAAAAATACCCCCCGAGACTCCTTAAATCCCCTTAAATCCACCCAAAAATCCCTTTCTGAATTCCACCCTCCCCCCCCCCCCCCCACCCCAATCCGAGGGAACCCCCCTTGATGACGTCATCATGACATCACACCCGGGGTGGGGGTGGCGGGGGGGGTTCCCCCCCACACACATCCGCTTCCACCCCCTCCTCTTCCTCCCAGGATTTCTTATTAATATTATTAATTTTGGGGTAAAATCTTCCAAAAACGGAGCTGAGCGGAGGGGGCGGGGAGGGGGGGGACCATGGCTGAGCCGGGAGGTTCGTGACGGACAATGGTTTTGGGGTGAAAAATGGCGAATTTGGGGCATTTCGGAGTGCAAAATTGTTGATGAGGAGGGGTCGGGGAGGGGGAAGGGGGGGGGGAAGGGATGGTTTTGGGGTGAAAAACGGCGATTTTGGGGTCGTGGGGAGGGGAGAAATTGAGTGTGGGGAGAGGGGAGGGGTTTGGGGTTGAAAAACGTTGATTTTGGGGTCTTTCGGAGCGGAAAATTGTTTATGGAGGGGAGGGGTGGTTTTGGGGTGAAAAATGGTGATTTTGGTGTCGAGGGTGGGAGAAATTGGGTGTTGGGAGGGGGAGGGGTTTTGGGTTGAAAAACATTGATTTTTGTTGTCTTTCGGAGCGGAAAATTGTTGATGAGGAGGGGTTATGGGGAGGGGGTGGTTTTGGGGTGAAAAATGGCGATTTTGGGGGCTCTGGAGTGGAAATTAATTTCTAGGGAGGGGGAGGTGATTTTGGGGAGAAATGTGGGGGTTTGGGGGTTGATGGTGATTTTTTGGGGCGGATTTCGTTCATTTTGGGGCTAATATCTCTCATTTTTGGGTCAATATCACTCAATTTTGGTCAATATCGCTCATTTTGGGGCTAATGTCTCATTTTCGGGTCAATATCACTCATTTTTGGGGTAATATCTCATCTTTTGGGTAAAATCATTCATTTTTGGGTCAATATCGTTCATTTTTGGGGTAATATCGTTCATTTTTGGGTCAATATCGTTCATTTTTGGGGTAATATCTCATCTTTTGGGTAATATCATTATTTTTGGGTCAATATCATTCATTTTTGGAGTAATATCACTCATTTTTTTGTCAATATCGCTCATTTTTGGGGTAATATCTCATCTTTTGGGTAATATCATTATTTTTGGGTCAATATCATTCATTTTTGGAGTAATATCACTCATTTTTTTGTCAATATCGCTCATTTTTGGGGTAATATCGCTCATTTTCAGGATAATATCACTTTTTGGGGGTCAATCTCATTTTGGGGCAAAAGTTGCAGATGTCACTCATTTTTGGGGTAATATCAATCATTTTGGGGCTAGTATTGCTCATTTTTAGTCAATATCACTCATTTTGGGGGTAATATCGCTCATTTTTGGTCAATATCACTCATTCTTGGGATAACATCACTTTTTTGGGTCAATATCGCTCATTTTTGGGTCAATATCGCTCATTTTGGGGCCAATATCACTCATTTTTGGGTTGATATCAGTAATTTTTGGGCCGATATTGCTTATTTTTGGGCCAATATTGCTCATTTTTCGGCTAATATTGCTCACTTTTGGGCTGATACTCATTTTTTGGAACAATATCACTCATTTTTGGGTTGATATCAGTAATTTTGGGGCTGATATTGCTCATTTTTTGGGCTGATACTCATTTTTTGGAATAATATCACTCATTTTTGGGCTGACATCATTAATTTTGGGGCCAATATTGCTTATTTTTGGGCTGACATCAGTAAACTTTGGGACAATATCGCTCATTT
Organism: Alectoris magna; assembly: GCA_030625065.1. Classification (NCBI taxonomy): domain Eukaryota; kingdom Metazoa; phylum Chordata; class Aves; order Galliformes; family Phasianidae; genus Alectoris; species Alectoris magna. The sequence goes on along the minus strand of CM060577.1, from coordinate 11,463,438 downwards.
TGGGGCAGATATTGCTCATTTTTGGGCCAATATCACGCGTTTTGGTGCCAAATCACTCATTTTGGTGCCAAATCACTCATTTTGGGGCCAATATCATTCATTTTTGGGGCAGATATTGCTCATTTTTGGGCTCATATCACTCATTTTTTTTGCCTGATACTGCTCACTTTTGGGACGCTCCCTCTCATTTTTGGGCTGATATTCCCCATTTCGCTGCCAGCGTTGCTCTTTTTGGGTGCAAAACCGCTCATTTCGGGGCACTTTCCACTCATTTTACTGGATCACTGCACAACGACCCCAAAACCCCTCCCCATTTTGGGGATAATTCACCCTAATTTCACCCTTTTTTCTCCCCGCAGGCTCCCCCGGCGCCTCCCCAGCCCCCCGCCGCCCTCCCAAGGAGCCTTCCTCCTCCACCTCCTCCTCCTCCTCTTCCTCTTCGGGGACCCCTCCAGCCATGCCATCAGAACCGGACCCCCCATCCCGCCGCCGCCCCACACCTCAAAACCCCCCAAATTCAGGAGGCTGCCCCCTGGACATCCCGTTGTTGTTGGAGGAGCTACGGGTGTTACAACAGCGTCAGCTCCGCCAGATGCAGCTGACCGAGGACATCTGTCGCCAGGTTCTCCTCCTGGGGGCTCTGAGCACCCCAAAATCCCGTGCCCCCCCCCGCCCCACCTCCCACCCCTCACAAAAAGTCACATTTCATCACGGGGAAACCTTTTTTCCCTCTTTTCCCCCCAAAAAACCAACCGCACGCCGCCGCCGCCGCCTTCTTCTTGGCAACACCCTACCGCGGGGTCGGGGTGACGCCGGTGGTCTCGGCACACCCCCCGAATTTTGGTGTGGGGGACGTTGTGGGGACAAGACACGAGTGTGGGTTTTGTGGGAAGGGGTTCGGGAGTGAGAGCGCCCGCCAGATCCACCTGAGATCCCACACGGGTGAACGGCCCTACGGCTGTAATGTTTGCGGTAACCGGTTCACCACGCGTGGCAACCTGAAGGTTCACTACCACCGGCACCGACAGAAGGTCCCCCGCCTGGCCGTGAGCCCCCAGGCCACCAACAGGGGACAGTTGGCCTCTAATAACAACCAGATGGCCTCCAGCAACACCCAGTTGGCATCCAACAGCGTGCAAGCACTTGTCAACACCCAGTTGGCCTCCGGCAACACCCAGTTGGCATCCAACAGCGTGCAAGCACTTGTCAACACCCAGTTGGCCTCCGGCAACACCCAGTTGGCCTCCAGCAACACCCAGCTGGCCTCCAGCAACACCCAGCTGGCTTCCAGCAACAATCAGTTGGCCTCCAACTTCGTGCAACCACTTGTCAACATCCAGCTGGCCTCCAGCAACACCCAGATGGCCTCCAGCAACACCCAGATGGCCTCCAGCAACACCCATTTGGCATCCAACAGCGTGCAAGCACTTGTCAACGCCCAGTTGGCCTCCAGCAACACTCAGTTGGCCTCCAACAACACCCAGTTGGCCTCCAACAACACCCAGTTGGCTTCCAACAACACCCAGTTGGCCTCCAACAACACTCAGTTGGCCTCCAACACCGTGCAAGAACTTGTCAACATCCAGCTGGCCTCCAGCAACACCCAGATGGCTTCCAACAGCATACAACCACTCGTCAACACCCAGCTGGCCTCCAACACCACCCAGATGGCCTCCAACAACACCCAGTTGGCCTCCAACAACACCCAGTTGGCCTCCAACATCGTGCAAGAACTCGTCAACACCCAGTTGGCCTCCAACAACACCCAGTTGGCCTCCAACAGCATGCAACCACTTGTCAACACCCAACTGGCCTCCAACAATACCAAACTATCCTCCAGCAACACCCACTTGCGCTCGAGCAACACCCAGTTGGCCTCCAGCAACACCCAGTTGGCCTCCAACAACAACCAGTTGGCCTCCAACAACATGCAACCACTTGTCAACACCCAACTGGCCTCCAACAACACCCAGATGGCCTCCGGCAACAACCAGTTACCCTCCAGCAACACCCAGTTGGCCTCCAATAACACCCAACTGGCCTCCAGCAACACCCAGATGGCCTCCAACAGCACCCAGTTGACCTCCAGCAACAACCAGTTGGCCTCCAACAGTGTGCAACCACTCATCAACACCCTGCTGGCCTCCGACAACACCCAGTTAGCTTCCAGCAACACCCAGATGGCTTCCAACAATAACCGGTTGGCCTCCAACAGCGTGCAGCAACTTGTCAACACCCAGTTGGCCTCCAGCAACAACCAGTTGGCTTCCAGCAACAACCAGTTGGCCTCCAACAGTGTGCAACTGCTTGTCAACACCCAGTTGGCCTCCAGCACCCAATTGGCCTCCAGCAACACCCATTTCGCTTCCAATAACAACCAGATGGCCTCCAGCAACACCCAGCTGGCCTCCAACAACACCCAGTTGGCCTCCAGCAACACCCAACTGGCTTCCAGCAACAACCAGTTGGCCTCCAGCAACACCCAGTTGGCCTCCAACAGCATGCAAATGCTTGTCAACACCCAACTGGCCTCCAGCAACACCCAGCTGGCCTCCGGCAACAACCAGCTGGCTTCCAGCAGTGTGCAACCGCTTGTCAACACCCAACTGGCTTCCAGCAACACCCAATTGGCCTCTAGCAACACCCAGCCGGCCTCCAGTAACAACCAGGTGGCCTCCAACAGCGTGCAGCCACTTGTCAACACCCAACTGGCTTCCAGCAACACCCAGTTGGCCTCCAGCAACACCCAGTTGGCCTCCAACAGCATGCAAACGCTTGTCAACACCCAACTGGCCTCCAACAACACCCAATTGGCCTCTAGCAACACCCAGCTGGCCTCCAGTAACAACCAGTTGGCCTCCAACAGTGTGCAACCACTCATCAACACCCAGCTGGCCTCCGACAATATTAAATTGGCCTCTGGCAACCAGTCAGCCTCTGGCAACACCCAGCTGGCCTCCAGCAACACCCAGCTGCCCTCCAACAACACCCAGCTGTCCTCCAACAACACCCAGTTGGCCTCCAACAACACCCAGCTGGCCTCCAGCCTCACCCTGCTGACTTCCAACAACACCCAACTGATGGCCAGCAACACCCAGTCGACCTCCAACAACAACCAGCCAATGGCCAACACCCAAGTGGACAACAACACCCAAGCAATGTCCACCAACACCCAAGTGAACAACAACACCCAAGCAATGTCCACCAACACTCAGCTGAACTCCAACAACACCCCAGTGACGTCCAGCAACACCCAACCAATCACTACCAACACCCAACTGATCGCCAGCAACACCCAGCTGACAGCCAGCAACACCCAACCCATCTCCAACACCCAACTGACAGCTGGCAACACCCAAACAAGCTCCAACAGCACCCAACTGATCTCCAACAACACCCAGCTGGCAGCCAGCAACACCCAACTGATCTCCAACACCCAACTGATGGCCAACAACACCCAACTGATCTCCAACAACACCCAGCTGACAGCCAGCAACACCCAACCGATCTCCAGCAACACCCAACTGATCTCCAACACCCCACTGATGGCCAACAACACCCAACCAAGTCCCAGCAACACCCAGCAGATGGCCAACAACACCCAACCGAGCTCCAGCAACACCCAACTGATCTCCAACACCCAACTGATGGCCAACAACACCCAACTGATGGCCAACTATGCCCAATCAAGTTCCAGCAACACCCAACTAATGGCCAGCAACACCCAATCAAGTCCCAGCAACACCCAACCCACCTCCAACACACAACTGATCTCCAGCAACACCCAACCCATCTCCAACACCCAACTGATGGCCAACAACACCCAATCAAGTTCCAGCAACACCCAACTGATGGCCAACAACACCCAACTGATGGCCAACAACGCCCAATCAAGTTCCAACAACACCCAACTGATCTCCAACAACACCCAGTCCATCTCCAACACCCAACTGATCTCCAACAACACCCAACTGATGTCCAACAACACCCAATCAAGCCCCAGCAACACCCAACCCACCTCCAACACCCAACTGATCTCCAGCAACACCCCACCCATCTCCAACACCCAACTGATGGCCAACAACACCCAACCCATCTCCAACACCCAACTGATGGCCAACAACACCCAATCAAGTTCCAGCAACACCCAACTGATCTCCAAAAACACCCAGCCCATCTCCAACACCCAACTGATGGCCAACAACACCCAACTGTTGGCTGACAACACCCAATCAAGCCCCAGCAACACCCAACCCACCTCCAACACCCAACTGATGGCCAACAACACCCAATTGATGGCCGACAACACCCAATCAAGCCCCAGCAACACCCATCCCATCTCCAACACCCAACTGATGGCCGACAACACCCAACTGATGGCCGACAACACCCAACTGATGGCCGACAACACCCAATCAATCCCCAGCAACACCCCACCCACCTCCAACACCCAACTGATGCCCACCCCCATACAACCCCTCCCCACCACCACCCTCCTCCTGCTGAAGGCAGCCGAGCTCCAACCGAGGCCGGGTGACGAAAACACCCCTCCATCCCAAACCCCCAAACCCAGAACCACCGCTTGGGCATTTTTGGGTTCTACCCCTCATTTTTGGCTTCCCCCCATATCGGAAACCTCCCAAATCCCCCAGTTGGTGTCAAAATACCCCCAAACAACAGGCGGAATGCCCCGAACTCAATGCCCGGTGTGTCGACGGGTTTTGAGCTGCCCACGGGGGTCTCGATCTCATTTTGGGGGTCACATTCACTTCCGGTGTAGGGTCTGCGGGAGGGGGGTTTTCCAGTCGGGGTCACCTGAGGGCTCATTTTGGGGGTCACCGTGGGGTAGCCCCGAATTCCTGTAGCGTTGGAGATGGTGCGGGGTCCCAACAACGTATCCGGGGTTATATGGGGAGGGGGCCTCCGCCCCACGGAGAGAGGGAACAGAGGAACGAAGAGGAGGAAGAGGAGGAGGATGGAGAGGAAGAAACAGGCGAAGCGGACCCCCAAATTGGGGGGGAACCCCCGAAGGAGGAAGAGGAGGAGGAGGAGGAAGAGAGGAGGAAGGAAGAGAGGAAGGGACGAACGGGGAGGTACGGGGCCGGCTCATTTTTGGGGTGGTTTTAGTTGAATCGAAGGGGTTTTTGGTTCTTGGGAAGGGGGTTGGTTTTGAGGGGGGGGGGGGGGGTCCTCTGTAATTGAGGGGGGGGTTTGGGGGTCTACAAAATTAATGGGGGTTTTTTTTTAGGGTTTCGAGGATTTTTGGGGGGGGGTATCCCAAATTTAAGGTTTTTTTGGGGGGGGGGTCTCCTCAATTTAAGGGTTTTTTGGGGGGGGTCTCCAAAATTAATGGTTTTTTTTTTTTAGGGTTTCCCCCATTTAAGGGATTATTTTGGGAGGGGGTCTCCCAAATTTAAGGGTTTTTGGGGGGGGGGTCTCCAAAATTAAGGTTTTTTTTGGGTGGGTTTTCCCCAGTTAAGGGATTTTTGGGGGGGGGGGGTCTCCCACCCCAAAATAGACATTTTTGGTGGTGCTCTTTCCACATGTGGGATTTAAGGGGGGAGTTTTGGGGGTCCCCTACCCCCAAATTTGGGGTGCTGACCCCCTTCCCCCCCCCCACCCCCCTCAGTCCCCCCAGGAACGCAGGGAGGGGCGCAGAAGACACAGAGCCCCCCCCAAAAAAGCAGGGGAAGGGGGAGAAGTAGAGAGGTAAGGATCCCCACCCCCACCCCCCAAATTTGGGGGGATTTGGGGGCTTTTTGGGGGTAATTTTGGTTTTTGGGGGGTTTTGGGGGGGGGAGGGTCAATGGATTTGGGGGGGGGGTTGGGTTTTTGGAGGTGTTTTGGAGGGAAATTGGGGGTATTTTTTTGGGGGGGGGAGGGGGTTGGATTGGGGGGCTTGGGTGGATTTGGGTTTTGGGGGGGGGATTGGGGGTTGAGAGGGGGGTTTTGGGGTGGTTTGGGGGGATTTGGGTTATTTGGGGGGGTATGGGGGGTTCAGAGGGGGGTTTTGGGGTGGGTTTGGGGGGTTTTGGGTTATTTGGGGGGGGTATGGGGGGGGCTCAGGGTTTTTGGGGTGGGTTTGGGGGGATTTGGGTTATTTGGGGGGCTATGGGGGTTTAGAGGGGGGTTATGGGGTGGGTTTGGGGGGATTTGGGTTTTTGGGGGTTTTGGGGGGTTCAGAGGGGGGATTTGGGGTGGATTTGGGGGGATTTGGGGTTTCTTGGGATCCAATATGGTTTGTTTTGGGGGGTTTGGGGGGGGACTTTGGGTTTTTTTAGGGTGTTTTGGGGGAATTCAGATGGGATTGGGGGGGGGGGGGGGTGGGTTTGTATTTGGGGGGCAGCCAAGTGGATTTTGGGGGAGAATTGGAGGAATTTGGGGTTTTTTTAAAGGGAATTTTGGGGGCGTTGGAGGGGAGGATTTGGGGCTAATGGGGGGGGGGGGGTGGAGTTCAATTGCCTTTTTTGGGGTGGATTTTGAGGGATTTGGGGCTTTTTGGGGTGGATTTGGGGTTTTTCTGGGTGGATTTGGGGCTTTTTTGGGGGGGGATATTTGGGGGAATTTTGGGGGCATTCGTGGGGATTTGAGGCTATTTTTGTGGGGAGGGGGGGGGGGCGTTATTTTGGGTTGATATGTGGTAATTTGGGGTCATTTTTTCGGCAGTTTTTATGGTTTTTTTTTTTTTTGGGGGGGGGGGGGGTTATTTGTGGTAATTTGGGACCATTTTTATACAATTTTAGGCGATTTTGGGGCCTCCCACGATAGGGACACACCCCCCCCCCCCCCGACCCTTTTCTCTCACAGGAACCCCACAGGCACCGAGGCGTAGCCTAAAACTGAGGGATTTCAACCCAAACTGAGGGGATTTACACCCAAATTTGGGCGATTACACCCAAATTTGGGGGGCGTTTCACCCCCAAAACCCTCCCCACCCCACCCCCACAGAAAATAACTCCCATAGCATAGAGCGGAGGCTCCCTCCGCTATTAAAACATTTTACTGACCATTCTCACTGCCTTTTGTCTTTAATTTTGGGGGTAAAAGCGGCGTTTTGGGGTCCCCCCTCTTTCTTTTTCCCCCCCCCCCCTCGATCCCCTCCCGCCGCCATTTTGTGCCCTTTCTCCTCACGGGGGCGCCGCTGCCCTCACAAGATGGCGCCGCCCTTAACCAAGATGGCGGCTCTCTGCGCAGCAAGCAGGAAGCGCTCTCTTGCCATTACCCAACATGGCGGATACCACTTCAAGCACTTCCGCTCCCGGCCGGAAGGTGTTTGCTTATGCCCTCAAGAAACATGGCGGAGGGAACAACTGGAAACATAAGGGCGTTGCCAGTAGTTAAGATGGTGGAAGGGGCTTCAGGGACATCCGGTGGGGGACCGGAAGCGGGTCCGGGAGCGGGAAGGGGCTCTGAGGGGAGAGGGGGGCGGCCATGTCGGACACCTGGAGCTCCATCCAGGCCCACAAGAAGCAGTTGGATTCGCTGCGGGAGCGGCTGCAGAGGAGGAGGAAGCAAGACCCGCTCGGTGAGGGGAATTTTGGGGTGAAATCGAGAGGTTTTGGGGGCGGGGACGGTGGGGATTCGGGGGGGGGGGGGGGGGGTTTGGGGGTAAATTTGAGGGGTTTTGAGGCCTGGGGTGTTAGGGAGGAGCCTGAGGGGTTTGAGGGGGGATGTGGGGGGTTTGGGGGGGAATCTGAGGTAATTGGCGCGGTTATGAGGGGTTTGGAGGGGGAAGGGGGGATATGAGGGCTTTTTGGGGGAAATCTGTGGGATTTTGGGGAGGTTTGAGGCGTTTGGGGTGAGATCTGAGGTATTTAGTAGCGTTCTGTAGGGTTGGAGGGGGGGGGGAGTAGTAGAGGGATTTTGGGGAGAAATCTGTGGGATTTTGGGGGGGGGTGGGGGGGTGGAACCTGAGGGGATTTGGGGCCGATTTGAGGGGTTTTGGGGGGGGGGGGAAATCTGAGGGATTTTGGGGTGGTTTGGGGTGAAATTGGGGGTATTTGGAAGGGTTCTGAGGGGGTTTTGGTGGAAATCTGAGGGGATTTGGGGGGAAAAGTGAGGTATTTGGGGGTCATCTGAAGGGTTTTGGGGGAGGTTTGAGGAGTTTGGGGTGAAATTGGAGGTATTGAGAAGGGTTCTGAGGGGATTTGGGGGGGGGCAGTCTGTGGGATTTTGGGGGTGAATTTGAGGGATTTGGGGGGGGATTTGAGGGATTTGGAGGAGGTTTGAGGGATTTGGGGTGAAATCTGAGGTTTTTAGTAGAGTTCTGAGGGGATTCTGATGTTTTGGGTCCCCCTGTATATTTTCGGCTGGAGACCCCACATTTTGGGGTCGGAATTCCACATTTTGGGGTCAGAATCCCACATTTTGGGGTCAGAATCCCACATTTTGGGGTCAGAGTCCCACATTTTGGGGCACCCTGTATGTTTTTGGCTCGAGATCCCACATTTTGGGGCACCCTGTATGTTTTTGGCTCGAGATCCCACATTTTTGGGTTGGAATCCCACATTTTGGGGTCGGAATCCCACATTTTGGGTCTCTCTGTATATTTTCAGCTGGAGACCCCGCATTTTGGGGTCGGAATCCCACATTTTGGGATCGGAATCCCACATTTTGGGGTCAGAATCCCACATTTTGGGTTCCCCCCGTATACTAACAGGTGGAGATCCTATATTTTGGGCTCGGGAACCTTAAATTTGGGGGAGGACCCTCTTTAGTTTCGTGCTCACCTGACCTCCTCCCCCCTCCCCTCCCCCCCCAACCCCAGACCCCCGACACACCGACCCCTCTCAGCCCCCCCCTCCCCCTCCCAACCCACCCTCCCCCCTTTCCTCCCCCCCGGTTCTGTGGGAAGCTCCATCCCCACCCCCGGGGGGGTCGGGGGGGGCTCTACCAACCCTTCTACGGATGGGGGGGGGTCCGGAATTGGCCCCCGACCCGGCTTTGGAGCGTCGGTTGCTGCTTCACCTCGCCGACGTCGCTCTCCCTTTGCCCACCGACGCCGGAGCAATCCGGGGGGCCATCGACACGGTGAGTGGGGGGCCCTATTGCCCCTCTCCCCCAAAATAAAGTGGGAGGGGTCTGGGAACAGCAGGAGACCCCCCCCAAAATGATGGGGGTCTCCTAAAGAGTTGAGAGACCCCCCTCAGAGTGAAGGGAGTCCACTGTAATGGGTGGGGGTACTGTAAAGAATTGGGGGCTCCCCCCAGAATGGTGACCTAAATTGGTCCAAAATTGGCCTAAATCTCTCTGGGAAAGGCCCAAATTGACACAGGTTGACACCAATCTCTCCAAAATTGACCCAAAATCTTTCCAGGGAAGGCCCAAGTTGACCCAAATCTCTCCAAGAAGAGCCCAAATTGACCCAAGTTGACCCAAATCTCTCCAAGAAGAGCCCAAATTGACCCAAGTTGACCCAAATCTCTCCAAGAAGAGCCCAAATTTTCCCAAAATGGCCCAAACTGACCCCAAGTTGACCCAAATCTCTCCAAGAAGATCCCTAATTGACCCCAAAATGGCCCAAAAGAGCCCAAGTTGACCGAAGTTGACTCAAATCGACCCAAGTTGACCCAAATCTCTCCAAGAAGAGCCCAAATTGACCCCAAAATGGCCCAAACTGACCCAAGTTGACCCAAATCTCTCCAAGAAGATCCCTAATTGACCCCAAAATGGCCCAAAAGAGCCCAAGTTGACCCAAGTTGACCCAAATCTCTCCAAGAAGATCACAAATTGACCCCAAATTGGCCCAAAAGAGCCCAAATTGACCCAAGTTGACTCAAATCGACCCAAGTTGACCCAAATCTCTCCAAGAAGAGCCCAAATTGGCCCAAAAGAGCCCAAGTTGACCCAAATAGACCCAAATCTCTCCAAGAAGAGCCCAAGTTGACCCAAGTTGACCCAAATCTCTCCAAGAAGAGCCCAGATTGGCCCAAAAGAGCCCAAATTGACCCAAGTTGACCCAAATCTCTCCAAGAAGAGCCCAAATTGACCCAAGTTGACCCAAATCTCTCCAAGAAGAGCCCAAATTGGCCCAAAAGAGCCCAAGTTGACCCAAGTTGACCCAAATCTCTCCAAGAAGAGCCCAAATTGGCCCAAAAGAGCCCAAGTTGACCCAAATAGACCCAAATCTCTCCAAGAAGAGCCCAAATTGGCCCAAAAGAGCCCAAGTTGACCCAAGTTGACCCAAATCTCTCCAAGAAGAGCCCAAATTGGCCCAAAAGAGCCCAAGTTGACCCAAATAGACCCAAATCTCTCCAAGAGCCCAAATTGGCCCAAAAGAGCCCAAGTTGACCCAAGTTGACCCAAATCTCTCCAAGAAGAGCCCAAATTGGCCCAAAAGAGCCCAAATTGACCCAAGTTGACCCAAATCTCTCCCAGAAGATCCCAAATTGACCCCAAAATGGCCCCAAAGTACCCAAACTGACCCAAGTTGACCCAAATCTCTCCAAGAAGAGCCCAAATTGACCCAAGTTGACCCAAATCTCTCCCAGAAGATCCCAAATTGACCCCAAAATGGCCCAAACTAACCCAAGTTGACCCAAATCTCTCACAGAAGATCCCAAAATGGCCCAAAAGTGCCCAAATTGACCCCAAGTTGACCCAAATCTCTCCAAGAAGAGCCCAAATTGACCCAAGTTCACCCAGATTTCTCCAAGAAAGACTAAAATTGACCCAAATCTCTCCAAGAAGAGCCCAAATTGGCCCAAAAGAGCCCAAGTTGACCCAAATAGACCCGAATCTCTCCCAGAAGATCCCAAATTGACCCCAAAATGGCCCCAAAGTGCCCAAACTGACCCAAGTTGACCCAAATCTCTCCCAGAAGATCCCAAATTGACCCCAAAATGGCCCCAAAGTGCCCAAACTGACCCAAGTTGACCCAAATCTCTCCCAGAAGATCCCAAATTGACCCCCAAATGGCCCCAAAGTGCCCAAACTGACCCAAGTTGACCCAAATCTCTCCCAGAAGATCCCAAATTGACCCCCAAATGGCCCCAAAGTGCCCAAACTGACCCAAGTTGACCCAAATCTCTCCAAGAAGAGCCCAAATTGACCCAAAATGGCCCAAACTGACCCAAGTTGACCCAAATCTCTCCCAGAAGATCCCAAATTGACCCCAAAAAGGCCCCAAAGTGCCCAAACTGACCCAAGTTGACCCAAATCTCTCCCAGAAGATCCCAAATTGACCCCAAAATGGCCCCAAAGTGCCCAAACTGACCCAAGTTGACCCAAATCTCTCCCAGAAGATCCCAAATTGACCCCAAAATGGCCCCAAAGTGCCCAAACTGACCCAAGTTGACCCAAATCTCTCCAAGAAGAGCCCAAATTGACCCAAAATGGCCCAAACTGACCCAAGTTGACCCAAATCTCTCCCAGAAGATCCCAAATTGACCCCCAAATGGCCCCAAAGTGCCCAAACTGACCCAAATAGACCCAAATCTCTCCCAGAAGATCCCAAATTGACCCCAAAATGGCCCCAAAGTGCCCAAACTGACCCAAGTTGACCCAAATCTCTCCCAGAAGATCCCAAATTGACCCCCAAATGGCCCCAAAGTGCCCAAACTGACCCAAGTTGACCCAAATCTCTCCAAGAAGATCCCAAATTGACCCCCAAATGGCCCCAAAGTGCCCAAACTGACCCAAGTTGACCCAAATCTCTCCAAGAAGAGCCCAGATTGACCCAAGTTGACCCAAATCTCTCCCAGAAGATCCCAAATTGACCCCCAAATGGCCCCAAAGTGCCCAAACTGACCCAAGTTGACCCAAATCTCTCCAAGAAGAGCCCAGATTGACCCAAGTTGACCCAAATCTCTCCCAGAAGATCCCAAATTGACCCCAAAATGGCCCCAAAGTACCCAAACTGACCCAAGTTGACCCAAATCTCTCCAAGAAGAGCCCAAATTGACCCAAGTTGACCCAAATCTCTCCCAGAAGATCCCAAATTGACCCCAAAATGGCCCAAACTAACCCAAGTTGACCCAAATCTCTCACAGAAGATCCCAAAATGGCCCAAAAGTGCCCAAATTGACCCAAGTTGACCCAAATCTCTCCAAGAAGAGCCCAAATTGACCCAAGTTCACCCAGATTTCTCCAAGAAAGACTAAAATTGACCCAAATCTCTCCAAGAAGAGCCCAAATTGGCCCAAAAGAGCCCAAGTTGACCCAAATAGACCCGAATCTCTCCCAGAAGATCCCAAATTGACCCCAAAATGGCCCCAAAGTGCCCAAACTGACCCAAGTTGACCCAAATCTCTCCCAGAAGATCCCAAATTGACCCCCCAAATGGCCCCAAAGTGCCCAAACTGACCCAAGTTGACCCAAATCTCTCCCAGAAGATCCCAAATTGACCCCAAAATGGCCCCAAAGTGCCCAAACTGACCCAAGTTGACCCAAATCTCTCCAAGAAGATCCCAAATTGACCCCCAAATGGCCCCAAAGTGCCCAAACTGACCCAAGTTGACCCAAATCTCTCCAAGAAGAGCCCAAATTGACCCAAAATGGCCCAAACTGACCCAAGTTGACCCAAATCTCTCCCAGAAGATCCCAAATTGACCCCCAAATGGCCCCAAAGTGCCCAAACTGACCCAAGTTGACCCAAATCTCTCCCAGAAGATCCCAAATTGACCCCAAAATGGCCCCAAAGTGCCCCAAACTGACCCAAGTTGACCCAAATCTCTCCCAGAAGATCCCAAATTGACCCCAAAATGGCCCCAAAGTGCCCAAACTGACCCAAGTTGACCCAAATCTCTCCAAGAAGATCCCAAATTGACCCCCAAATGGCCCCAAAGTGCCCAAACTGACCCAAGTTGACCCAAATCTCTCCAAGAAGAGCCCAAATTGACCCAAAATGGCCCAAACTGACCCAAGTTGACCCAAATCTCTCCCAGAAGATCCCAAGTTGACCCCAAAATGGCCCCAAAGTGCCCAAACTGACCCAAGTTGACCCAAATCTATCCCAGAAGATCCCAAATTGACCCCAAAATGTCTTCCCAACCCCAGCCCGAGACGCCGGCGACGCAGCGCATGGTGGAGAGCCTCCTCCAGAAGTTCGCGGCTCAGGAACTGATCGAGTTGAGGCGTGGCCTGTTGGCCGAAGGTCCCACCATCGTCACTTACGCCGATCATTCCAAGCTGGCGGCCATGACGGGCGCCGAACGTGGAGGAGAAAGCGACGCCGACGTTAGCGGGAGGAAACGGCGCGTAGAACAGGAAAACCCCGGCGGCGTCGGAGGAGTCGGAGGTACGGAAACGGGGAAGGAAGTGGTGAAAAAATCCCGGAAGCAGGCGTCGGATGTGGACCTGGAGATCGAAAGTTTGCTCAGCCAGCAGTCCACCAAGGAGCAGCAGAGCAAAAAAGTGAGTTTTTGGACCCAAAAAAAAAAAATGAAAGGGGTTTTTGGGGTGGGTTGGGGGGTTGGGGGGTTGGTTGGGGGGTGGGGGGTTGGGTTGGGGGGTGGAGAGTGGGGGGTTGGGTTGGGGGGTGGGGGGTTGGGGGCTGGGGGTTGGGTTGGGGGGTGGGGGGTCGAGGTTGGGTTGGGGGTTGGGGAGTGGGGGGTTGGGTTGGGGGGTGGGGAGTGGGGGGTTGGGGTTGGGGAGTGGGGGTTAGGGAGTTGGGTGGTGGGGGTTGGGTTGGGGGGTGGGGGATTGGGGGTTGGGTTGGGGGGTGGGAGTAAGGGGGTTGGGGGGTGGGGGTTGGGTTGGGGGGTGGGGGGTTGGGGAGTGGGGGTTGGGGTTGGGGGTTGGGGGGTGGGGGTTGGGGAGTGGGGGGGTTGGGTTGGGGGGTGGGGGGTGGGGGGTTGGGTTGGGGGTTGGGGAGTGGGGGGTTGGGTTTGGGGGGGTGGGGGGTGGGGGCTGGGTTTGGGGGGTGGGGGGGTGGGGGTTGGGTTTGGGGGGTGGGGGTTGGGGAGTGGGGGTTGGGGTTGGGGGTTGGGTTGGGGGGTGGGGGTTGGGGAGTTGGGTTGGGGGTTTGGGGGATGGGGGGGTGGGGGGTTGAGGTTGATGGTGGGCCTCCATTGGGATCTTCTTCACCCCAAAATGGATCCGCCATGATGGCGGACCTCCATTGGGATCTTCTTTACCCCAAATAGGGTCCGCCATGATGGTGGACTTCCGCCTAGGACCCTATTAACAGCAGAATTTTGGACCAAAATCGTTTGATTTTGGTAACCCCATGTTTTCTTGGGTAGGGAAACACGACAACCCCA
>CM060577.1:11400223-11449137 GCA_030625065.1 Alectoris magna | reverse complement strand
CATCCAATCCATCGCTTTCCTTCAAGAAGTTTCCAACGTCGGAATCAGGGGACCTTTCCTCGTTATCGCCCCATTATCCACCATCACTAATTGGGAAAGGGAATTTAATACCTGGACAGAAATGAACGGCATCGTTTATCACGGAAGTTTGGCGTCCCGACAGATGATACAACAGTACGAGATGTACTGCAAGGATTCCAGGGTAGGATTCAGGGCATGAGGGGCTCAAAAACCCTATAAACAACCCCCCACCCCCCCCCCAAAACCCCATAAATTCCCCCATAAAAGCAAGTTTAGATCCTTCTACAAGCGGTTGGCAGCAAGGGGATGAGAAGGAGCTCAAAACCCTATAAAAACAGCCACGAAAGCCCCATAAATACCCCATAAAAGCCCTTGGAGATCCTCCTAAGGGTGGAGAAGAGCAGTGGGGTGAGAAGAGGGCTCGAAACCCCATAAAAACCCCATGAAAACCCATAAATTCCCCCATAAAAGCAAGTTTAGATCCTTCTGCAAGCGGTTGGCAGCAAGAGGACGAGATGAAGCCCAAAACCCTATAAAAACAGCCACGAAAGCCCCATAAATACCCCATAAAAGCCCTTTGTGACCCTCCTAAAGACAGAGGATGGCAATGGGATGAGAAGAGGGCTCGAAACCCCATGAAAACCCCATAAATTCCCCCATAGAAGCAAGTTTAGATCCTTCAGAAAGTAGAGGATAATGAAGGAATGAGATGGAGCCCAAAACCCTGTAAAAACAGCCACGAAAGCCCCATAAATACCCCATAAAAGCCCTTTGTGACCCTCCTAAAGGTGGAGAAGAGCAATGGGGTGAGAAGAGGGCTCGAAACCCCATAAAAACCCCATAAATTCCCCCATAAAAGCAAGTTTAGATCCTTCTGCAAGCGGTTGGCAGCAAGGGGATGAGAAGGAGCTCAAAACCCTATAAAAACAGCCACGAAAGCCCCATAAATACCCCATAAAAGCCCTTGGAGATCCTCCTAAGGGTGGGGAAGGGCAATGGGGTGAGAAGAGGGCTCGAAACTCCATAAAAAACCCCATGAAAACCCCATAAAAGCAAGTTTAGATCCTTCTACAAGCGGTTGGCAGCAAGGGGATGAGAAGGAGCTCAAAACCCTATAAAAACAGCCACGAAAGCCCCATAAATACCCCATAAAAGCCCTTTGAGACTCTCCTAAAGGCTAAGGATGGCATGGTGGGTGATAAGAGGGCTCGAAACCCCATAAAAACCCCATAAATTCCCCCATAAAAGCAAGTTTAGATTCTTCTACAAGCGGTTGGCAGCAAGGGGATGAGAAGGAGCTCAAAACCCTATAAAAACAGCCACGAAAGCCCCATAAATACCCCATAAAAGCCCTTTGTGACCCTCCTAAAGACAGAGGACGGCAATGGGATGATAAGAGGGCTCAAAACCCCATAAAAACCCCGTAAATTCCCCCATAAAAGCAAGTTTAGATCCTTCAGAAAGTGGAGGATAATGAAGGAATGAGATGAAGCCCGAAACCCTATAAAAACAGCCACGAAAGCCCCATAAATACCCCATAAAAGCCCTTTGAGACCATCCTAAAGGCTAAGGATGGCATGGTGGGTGATAAGAGGGCTCGAAACCCCATAAAAACCCCATAAATTCCCCCATAAAAGCAAGTTTAGATCCTTCAGAAAGTGGAGGATAATGAAGGAATGAGATGGAGCCCCAAACCCTATAAAAACAGCCACGAAAGCCCCATAAATACCCCATAAAAGCCCTTTGAGACCCTCCTAAGGGTGGAGAAGAGCTATGGGGTGATAAGAGGGCTCGAAACCCCATAAAAACCCCATAAATTCCCCCATAAAAGCAAGTTTAGATCCTTCTGCAAGCGGTTGGCAGCAAGGGGATGAGAAGGAGCTCAAAACCCTATAAAAACAGCCACGAAAGCCCCGTAAATACCCCATAAAAGCCCTTTGAGATCCTCCTAAAGGCAGAGGATGGCAATGGGATGAGAAGAGGGCTCGAAACCCCATGAGAACCCCATAAATTCCCCCATAGAAGCAAGTTTAGATCCTTCTGAAAGTGGAGGATAATGAAGGAATGAGATGAAGCCCGAAACCCTATAAAAACAGCCACGAAAGCCCCATAAATACCCCATAAAAGCCCTTGGAGATCCTCCTAAGGGTGGAGAAGAGCAGTGGGGTGAGAAGAGGGCTCGAAACCCCATAAAAACCCCATGAAAACCCCATAAATTCCCCCATAAAAGCAAGTTTAGATCCTTCTGCAAGCGGTTGGCAGCAAGAGGACGAGATGAAGCCCAAAACCCTATAAAAACAGCCACGAAAGCCCCATAAATACCCCATAAAAGCCCTTTGTGACCCTCCTAAAGACAGAGGATGGCAATGGGATGAGAAGAGGGCTCGAAACCCCATGAAAACCCATAAATTCCCCCATAGAAGCAAGTTTAGATCCTTCAGAAAGTAGAGGATAATGAAGGAATGAGATGGAGCCCAAAACCCTGTAAAAACAGCCACGAAAGCCCCATAAATACCCCATAAAAGCCCTTTGTGACCCTCCTAAAGGTGGAGAAGAGCAATGGGGTGAGAAGAGGGCTCGAAACCCATAAAAACCCCATAAATTCCCCCATAAAAGCAAGTTTAGATCCTTCTGCAAGCGGTTGGCAGCAAGGGGATGAGAAGGAGCTCAAAACCCTATAAAAACAGCCACGAAAGCCCCATAAATACCCCATAAAAGCCCTTTGTGACCCTCCTAAGGGTGGAGAAGAGGCAATGGGGTGATAAGAGGGCTCAAAACCCCATAAAAACCCCATAAATTCCCCCATAAAAGCAAGTTCAGATCCTTCTGCAAGCGGTTGGCAGCAAGGGGATGAGAAGGAGCCCCAAACCCTATAAAAACAGCCACGAAAGCCCCGTAAATACCCCATAAAAGCCCTTTGAGATCCTCCTATGGGTGGAGAAGGGCAATGGGATGAGAACAGGGCTCGAAACCCCATAAAAACCCCATGAAAACCCCATAAATTCCCCCATAAAAGCAAGTTTAGATCCTTCAGAAAGTGGAGGATAATGAAGGAATGAGATGAAGCCCGAAACCCTATAAAAGCAGCCACGAAAACCCCATAAATACCCCATAAAAGCCCTTGGAGATCCTCCTAAGGGTGGAGAAGAGCTATGGGGTGATAAGAGGGCTCAAAACCCCATAAAAACCCCATAAATTCCCCCATAAAAGCAAGTTTAGATCCTTCTGAAAATGGAGGGTAATGAAGGAATGAGATGAAGCCCAAAACCCTATAAAAGCAGCCACGAAAACCCCATAAATACCCCATAAAAGCCCTTTGTGACCCTCCTAAAGGCAGAGGATGGCAATGGGATGAGAAGAGGGCTCAAAACCCCACAAAAACCCCATAAATTCCCCCATAAAAGCAAGTTTAGATCCTTCTGAAAGTGGAGGATAATGAAGGAATGAGATGAAGCCCGAAACCCTATAAAAACAGCCACGAAAGCCCCATAAATACCCCATAAAAGCCCTTGGAGATCCTCCTAAGGGTGGAGAAGAGCTATGGGGTGATAAGAGGGCTCAAAACCCCATAAAAACCCCATAAATTCCCCCATAAAAGCAAGTTTAGATCCTTCAGAAAGTAGAGGATAATGAAGGAATGAGATGAAGCCCCAAACCCTATAAAAACAGCCACGAAAGCCCCATAAATACCCCATAAAAGCCCTTTGAGACCCTCCTAAAGGCGGCGGACGGCGCGTTGGCCTATCAGACTTAAAACCCTATAAAAACCCCCATAAAAAACCCTAATTTCTTAGATTTTATTTCCTAAGCTTGGGACGACAGGAGAGCGAGACGGCAGCCTGAAAACCAGCAAAGGAATCGTCGTTCATTCCTAACACCCGCAATGGGATGAAAGGAGACCCTAAAAACGAAAGCCCTGAGCGTTATTGGGGTCGCAGAGCGCAATTTCGGGGTTGTATATAGGATGGTTTCTTTATTTAGGGTCGTCTCATTCCCGGAGCTTACAAATTCGATGCTCTGATCACCACTTTTGAGATGATCCTTTCGGATTGCCCCGAGTTAAGGGAAATCGAATGGCGCTGCGTCATCATCGACGAAGCTCATCGTCTGAAAAATAGGAACTGCAAGTTGTTGGATAGCCTCAAACACATGGATCTGGTACGGGGTATCCTATAGAACCCTTACGGGGTTGGTGGGGGGAAAGAAAAAACCCTATAAGTTGGTGGGGGGCTGAAGAGATCCCCTACGGGGTGGGGGGGGGGGGGGGGGTGAGGGAAAAACCCTATAATTTGATGGGGGGCTGAAGAGATCCCCTATGGGGTGGTGGGGGGAAAGAAAAGCCCTATAAGTTGGTGGGGGGCTGAAGAGATCCCCTATGGGTTGGTGGGGGTGAAAGGAAAACCCTATAAGTTGATGGGGGGCTGAAGAGATCCCCTACGGGTTGGTGGGGGGGGGGGGGTGAGGGAAAAACCCTATAAGTTGATGGGGGCTGAAGAGATCCCTATGGGTTGGTGGGGGGCTGAAGATGGGTTGGTGGGGGGCAAGGAAAAAAACCCTATAAGTTGGTGGGGGGCTGAAGAGATCCCCTATGGGTTGGTGGGGATGAAAGAAAAGCCCTATAAGTTGATGGGGGGCTGAAGAGATCCCCTATGGGGTTGGTGGGGGTGAAAGAAAAGCCCTATAAGTTGATGGGGGGCTGAAGAGATCCCCTATGGGTTGGTGGGGGTGAAAGAAAAGCCCTATAAGTTGATGGGGGGCTGAAGAGATCCCCTATGGGTTGGTGGGGGTGAAAGAAAAGCCCTATAAGTTGATGGGGGGCTGAAGAGATCCCCTATGGGTTGGTGGGGGGCTGAAGGGATCCCATATGGGTTGGTGGGGGGGGGGTGAGGGAAATCCCCTATAAGTTGATGGAGGGTTGAAGAGATCCCCTATGGGTTGGTGGGGGTGAGGGAAAAACCCTATAAGTTGATGGGGGGCTGAAGAGATCCCCTATGGGGTGGTGGGGGGCTGAAGGGATCCCATATGGGTTGGTGGGGGGGGGGGTGAGGGGAAATCCCCTATAAGTTGATGGAGGGTTGAAGAGATCCCCTATGGGTTGGTGGGGGGGGGGGGTGAGGGAAATCCCCTATAAGTTGATGGGGGGCTGAAGAGATCCCCTATGGGTTGGTGGGGGTGAAAGAAAAACCCTATAAGTTGATGGGGGGCTGAAGAGATCCCCTATGGGTTGGTGGGGGTGAAAGAAAAGCCCTATAAGTTGATGGGGGGCTGAAGAGATCCCCTATGGGTTGGTGGGGGTGAAAGAAAAGCCCTATAAGTTGATGGTGGGGGGTGAAAGAAAAGCCCTATCAAGTTGGTGGGGGGCTGAAGAGATCCCCTATGGGGTGGTGGGGGGAAAGAAAAGCCCTATAAGTTGATGGGGGGCTGAAGAGATCCCGTATGGGTTGGTGGGGGGGGGGGGGGGGGTGAGGGAAAAACCCTATAAGTTGGTGGGGGGCTGAAGAGATCCCCTATGGGTTGGTGGGGGGCTGAAGGGATCCCGTATGGGTTGGTGGGGGTGAAAGAAAAGCCCTGTAAGTTGATGGGGGGCTGAAGAGATCCCCTATGGGTTGGTGGGGGGGGGGGGGTGAGGGAAAAACCCTATAAGTTGATGGGGGGCTGAAGAGATCCCTATGGGTTGGTGGGGGGCTGAAGGGATCCCGTATGGGTTGGTGGGGGGCAAGGAAAAAACCCTATAAGTTGGTGGGGGGCTGAAGAGATCCCCTATGGGTTGGTGGGGATGAAAGAAAAGCCCTATAAGTTGATGGGGGGCTGAAGAGATCCCCTATGGGTTGGTGGGGGTGAAAGAAAAACCCTATAAGTTGATGGGGGGCTGAAGAGATCCCCTATGGGTTGGTGGGGGGGGGGGGTGAGGGAAATCCCCTATAAGTTGATGGGGGGTGAAGAGATCCCCTATGGGTTGGTGGGGGTGAAAGAAAAGCCCTATAAGTTGCTGGGGGGCTGAAGAGATCCCCTATGGGTTGGTGGGGGTGAAAGAAAAACCCTATAAGTTGATGGGGGGCTGAAGAGATCCCCTATTGGTTGGTGGGGGGGGGGGGTGAGGGAAAAACCCTATAAGTTGATGGGGGGTTGAAGAGATCCCCTATGGGTTGGTGGGGGTGAAAGAAAAGCCCTATAAGTTGATGGGGGGCTGAAGAGATCCCCTATGGGTTGGTGGGTGTGAAAGAAAAACCCTATAAGTTGATGGGGGGTGAAGAGATCCCCTATGGGTTGGTGGGGGTGAAAGAAAAACCCTATAAGTTGATGGGGGGCTAAAGAGATCCCCTATGGGTTGGTGGGGGTGAAAGAAAAGCCCTATAAGTTGATGGGGGGCTGAAGAGATCCCCTATGGGTTGGTGGGGGGGGGGGGTGAGGGAAAAACCCTACAAGTTGATGGGGGGCTGAAGAGATCCCCTATGGGGTGGTGGGGGTGAAAGAAAAGCCCTATAAGTTGCTGGGGGGCTGAAGAGATCCCCTATGGGTTGGTGGGGGGCTGAAGGGATCCCGTATGGGTTGGTGGGGGTGAAAGAAAAGCCCTATAAGTTGATGGGGGGTGAAGAGATCCCGTATGGGTTGGTGGGGGTGAAAGAAAAACCCTATAAGTTGATGGGGGGTGAAGAGATCCCGTATGGGTTGGTGGGGGTGAAAGAAAAACCCTATAAGTTGATGGGGGGCTGAAGAGATCCCCTATGGGTTGATGGGGGGCTGAAGGGATCCCGTATGGGTTGGTGGGGGTGAAAGAAAAGCCCTATAAGTTGATGGGGGGCTGAAGAGATCCCCTATGGGTTGGTGGGGGGCTGAAGGGATCCCCTGTGGGTTGGTGGGGGTGAAAGAAAAACCCTATAAGTTGATGGGGGGCTGAAGAGATCCCCTATGGGTTGGTGGGGGGCTGAAGGGATCCCATATGGGTTGGTGGGGGGGGGGGTGAGGGAAATCCCCTATAAGTTGATGGGGGGCTGAAGAGATCCCCTATGGGTTGGTGGGGGGGGGGGTGAGGGAAATCCCCTATAAGTTGATGGGGGGTGAAGAGATCCCCTATGGGTTGGTGGTGGTGAAAGAAAAGCCCTATAAGTTGCTGGGGGGCTGAAGAGATCCCCTATGGGTTGATGGGGGGCTGAAGGGATCCCGTATGGGTTGGTGGGGGTGAAAGAAAAACCCTATAAGTTGATGGGGGGCTGAAGAGATCCCCTATGGGTTGGTGGGGGTGAGGGAAAAACCCTATAAGTTGATGGGGGGCTGAAGAGATCCCCTATGGGTTGGTGGGGGTGAAAGAAAAGCCCTATAAGTTGATGGGGGGCTGAAGAGATCCCCTATGGGTTGGTGGGGGGCTGAAGGATTATCCATAAGGTATTTATGGGGTCTGAGTTGGGTTTTGGGACATCTGGGTCATCCCATTCTCTATGGGATTATCTTTAAGGTATTTATGGGATCTGGATTGGGTTTGAGGACGTTTGGGTTGGAAGCATCAGGAGAAAGTTTGGAAGGTTTTTATGGGATCTTGGTCGTCTTTTGGGACATCCGGGCTCATCCCGTGCCCTATGGGGTCATCCCGTGCCCTATGGGGTCATCCCGTGCCCTATGGGGTCATCCCATGCCCTATGGGGTCATCCCGTGCCCTATGGGGTCATCCCATGCCCTATGGGGTCATCCCGTGCCCTATGGGGTCATCCCGTGCCCTATGGGGTCATCCCGTGCCCTATGGGGTCATCCTGTGCCCTATGGGGATGGTCCTGGTGGTGTTTATGGGGTCTGGGTTGCGTTTGAGGACGTTTGGGTTGGAAGCATCAGGAGAAAGCTTGGAAGGTTTCTATGGGATCTGGGTCGTCTTTTGGGACATCCGGGCTCATCCCGTGCCCTATGGGGTCATCCCATGCCCTATGGGGTCATCCCGTGCCCTATGGGGTCATCCTGTGCCCTATGGGGTCATCCCGTGCCCTATGGGGTCATCCCGTGCCCTATGGGGTCATCCCATGCCCTATGGGGTCATCCCGTGCCCTATGGGGATGGTCCTGGTGGTGTTTATGGGGTCTGGGTTGCGTTTGAGGACGTTTGGGTTGGAAGCATCAGGAGAAAGTTTGGATGGTTTCTATGGGATCTTGATTGTCTTTTGGGACATCCGGGCTCATCCCGTGCCCTATGGGGTCATCCCGTGCCCTATGGGGATGGTCCTGGTGGTGTTTATGGGGTCTGGGTTGCGTTTGAGGGCATTTGGGTTGGAAGCATCAGGAGGAAGTTTGGAAGGTTTTTATGGGATCTTGGTCGTCTTTTGGGACATCCGGGCTCATCCCATGCCCTATGGGGTCATCCCGTGCCCTATGGGGTCATCCCATGCCCTATGGGGTCATCCCATGCCCTATGGGGTCATCCCGTGCCCTATGGGGATGGTCCTGGTGGTGTTTATGGGGTCTGGGTTGGGTTTGAGGACGTTTGGGTTGGAAGCATCAGGAGAAAGCTTGGAAGGTTTCTATGGGATCTGGGTCGTCTTTTGGGACATCCGGGCTCATCCCATGCCCTATGGGGTCATCCCATGCCCTATGGGGATGGTCCTGGTGGTGTTTATGGGGTCTGGGAGGTGTTTTAGGGTCTCCAAATGCCCTTTTTCCCCCCCCAAACCAGGAGCACAAGGTCCTGCTGACCGGCACGCCGTTGCAGAACACGGTGGAGGAACTTTTTTCCCTCCTCCACTTCCTGGAGCCGTCCCAGTTCCCTTCCGAGGCCGAATTCCTCAAAGATTTCGGCGACCTCAAAACAGAGGAACAGGTGAGGATGCCCCAAAAACCCTAAAAACCTCTCCTTTCTCCCCATCTCACCCTATAACAATCCCAACAGCTCCATAAGCTTCCCTTTCCTTTCTCCCTCTCCCCATCTCACCCTATAAAGATCCCAACAGCTCCATAAGCTTCAAACCAACCCCAAAACCCTAAAAACCTTTCCTTTCTCCCCATCTCACCCTATAAAAATCCCCAACAACAGGTCCAGAACCTTCCAGCCATCCCAAAAACCCTAAAAACCTCTCCTTTCTCCCCATCTCACCCTATAACAATCCCAACAGCTCCATAAGCTTCAAACCAACCCACAGACCCTAAAAACCTTTCCTTTCTCCCCATCTCACCCTATAAAAATCCCCAACAACAGCTCCATAAGCTTCCAGCCATCCCACAGACCCTAAAAACCTCTCCTTTCTCCCCATCTCACCCTATAAAGATCCCAACAACAGCTCCAGAACCTTCCAGCCATCCCAAAAACCCTAAAAACCTCTCCTTTCTCCCCATCTCACCCTATAAAAATCCCCAACAACAGGTCCAGAAGCTTCAGGCCATCCCACAGACCCTAAAAACCTTTCCTTTCTCCCCATCTCACCCTATGACAATCCCAACAGCTCCATAAGCTTCCCTTTCCTTTCTCCCTCTCCCCATCTCACCCTATAAAGATCCCAACAGCTCCAGAACCTTCCATCCACCCCAAAAACCCTAAAAACCTTTCTCCCTCTCCCCATCTCACCCTATAAAAATCCCAACAGCTCCATAAGCTTCAAACCAACCCACAGACCCTAAAAACCTTTCCTTTCTCCCCATCTCACCCTATAAAGATCCCAACAGCTCCATAAGCTTCCCTTTCCTTTCTCCCCCTCCCCATCTCACCCTATAAAAATCCCAACAGCTCCAGAACCTTCCAGCCATCCCAAAAACCCTAAAAACCTTTCCTTTCTCCCCATCTCACCCTATAAAAATCCCCAACAACAGCTCCAGAACCTTCAAACCAACCCAAAGACCCTAAAAACCTTTCCTTTCTCCCCATCTCACCCTATAAAAATCCCCAACAACAGCTCCAGAAGCTTCAAACCAACCCAAAGACCCTAAAAACCTTTCTCCCTCTCCCCATCTCACCCTATAAAGAATCTCACCCTATAAAAATCCCCAACAACAGGTCCAGAAGCTTCAGGCCATCCTCAAACCCATGATGCTCCGCCGCCTAAAGGAGGACGTCGAAAAGAACCTGGCCCCAAAACAAGAGACCATCATCGAGGTCGAGCTGACCAACATCCAAAAGAAATATTATAGGGCCATCCTAGAGAAGAATTTCTCCTTCCTATCCAAGGGCGCCGGCCATACAAACATGCCCAACCTCCTCAACACCATGATGGAACTTCGCAAGTGCTGCAATCACCCCTACCTCATAAACGGTCAGCCCTGATCCCAAATCCTAACCCTATTTGATCCTAAAACTTGAGGGGAGCTTTGAACCGTTGGGATTTTGGGGGGGTTTTTGTGGGATTTGGGGTTTTTTTCCGTCTCCCATCACCACCCCGTTGGCTTTGAGAAGACGGAGGAGAACGTTCTCCAATCCCACCTCTATGGGGTTTCTTTGCTTTTCTGACCCTATAGTTCGACTTTGATGCCCTAAATCTGTTGGGGTTTCCTCTTTGTTGCATAAAGATTTGGGGTTTTGTGGGATTTGGGGTTTTTCTGTCTTCATCACCACCCCGTTGGCTTTGAGAAGACGGAGGAGAACGTTCTCCAATCCCACCTCTATGGGGTTTCTTTGCTTTTCTGACCCTATAGTTCGATCTTGATGCCCTAAATCTGTTGGGGTTTCCTCTTTGTTGCATAAAGATTTGGGGTTTTGTGGGATTTGGGGTTTTTCTGTCTTCATCACCACCCCGTTGGCTTTGAGAAGACAGAGGAGAACGTTCTCCAATCCCATCTTTATGGAGTTTCTTTGCTTTTCTGACCCTATAGTTCGATTTTGATGCCCTAAATCTGTTGGGGTTTCCTCTTTGTTGCATAAAGATTTGGGGTTTTGTGGGATTTGGGGTTTTTCTGTCTTCATCACCACCCCGTTGGCTTTGAGAAGACGGAGGAGAACGTTCTCCAATGCCATCTTTATGGGGTTTCTTTGCTTTTCTGACCCTATAGTTCGATTATGATGCCCTAAATCTGTTGGGGTTTCCTCTTTGCTCCATCAAGATTTGGGGTTTTGTGGGATTTGGGGTTTTTCCATCTCCTTCACCACCCCGTTGGCTTTGAGAAGACGGAGGAGAACGTTCTCCAATGCCATCTTTATGGGGTTTCTTTGCTTTTCTGACCCTATAGTTCGATTATGATGCCCTAAATCTGTTGGGGTTTCCTATTTGCTCCATCAAGATTTGGGGTTTTGTGGGATTTGGGGTTTTTCCATCTCCTTCACCACCACATTGGCTTTGAGAAGACAGAGGAGAACGTTCTCCAATCCCATCTTTATGGGGTTTCTTTGCTTTTCTGACCCTATAGTTTGATTTTGATGCCCTAAATCTGTCGGGGTTTCCTCTTTGTTGCATAAAGATTTGGGGTTTTGTGGGATTTGGGGTTTTTCTGTCTTCATCACCACCCCGTTGGCTTTGAGAAGATGGAGGAGAACATTCTCCAATGCCATCTTTATGGGGTTTCTTTGCTTTTCTGACCCTATAGTTTGATTTTGATGCCCTAAATCTGTCGGGGTTTCCTCTTTGTTGCAAAAAGATTTGGGGTTTTGTGGGATTTGGGGTTTTTCTGTCTCCCATCACCACCCCGTTGGCTTTGAGAAGACGGAGGAGAACGTTCTCCAACGCCACCAATCCCATCTTTATGGGGTTTCTTTGCTTTTCTGACCCTATAGTTCGATTATGATACCCTAAATCTGTTGGGGTTTCCTCTTTGCTCCATCAAGATTTGGGGTTTTGTGGGATTTGGGGTTTTTCCATCTCCTTCACCACCCCGTTGGCTTCGAGAAGATGGAGGAGAATGTTCTCCAACGCCACCAATCCCATCTTTATGGGGTTTCTTTGCTTTTCTGACCCTATAGTTCGATTATGATGCCCTAAATCTGTCGGGGTTTCCTCTTTGCTCCATCAAGATTTGGGGTTTTGTGGTATTTGGGGTTTTTCCATCTCCTTCACCACCCATTGGCTTCGAGAAGATGGAGGAGAACGTTCTCCAACGCCACCAGTCCCATCTTTATGGGGTTTCTTTGCTTTTCTGACCCTATAGTTTGATTTTGATGCCCTAAATCTGTCGGGGTTTCCTCTTTGTTGCAAAAAGATTTGGGGTTTTGTGGGATTTGGGGTTTTTCCATCTCCTTCACCACCCATTGGCTTTGAGAAGACGGAGGAGAACGTTCTCCAATCCCACCTCTATGGGGTTTCTTTGCTTTTCTGACCCTATAGTTCGATTATGATGCCCTAAATCTGTCGGGGTTTCCTCTTTGCTCCATCAAGATTTGGGGTTTTGTGGGATTTGGGGTTTTTCCACCTCCATCACCACCAATTGGCTTTGAGAAGACAGAGAAGAACGTTCCCCAATCCCGTTCATCCCATTTCGATGCCCCTCACTCTTATTTTTACGTTATTTCCACAACTTTTGAAGCTCTTGCATGCCCCTAAACTTTTCTCCTCACCCCAAATAGGTGCCGAGGAGAAGATCCTGGCCGAATTCCGGGATTCCTGCCATCACCACGTGCCCCACGACTTCCACCTACAAGCCATGGTGCGCTCGGCCGGGAAGCTGGTTCTACTGGACAAACTCCTGCCCAAACTCAAAGCTGGAGGCCACAAGGTGCTCGTCTTCTCCCAGATGGTGCGCTGCCTCGACATCCTGGAGGATTACCTCATCCAAAAGAGGTCTGAGAAGGCCAAGTGTTGAGTTTTGGGGTTCTTAGGAGTCTGGGTAGTGGGTTTTGGGGTTGCTGGGGCCACAAATGTTGGTTTTTGGGGTCCGTGGGATCCTATCTGTTGGGTTTTGGGGTCGGTAGGACCCCACGTGTTGAGTTTTGGGGTTCTTAGGAGTCTGGGTAGTGGGTTTTGGGGTTGCTGGGGCCACAAATGTTGGTTTTTGGGGTGAGTGGGATCCTATCTGTTGGGTCTTGGGGTCAGTGGGATCCTGTCTGTTGGGTTTTGGGGTCGGTAGGACCCCACGTGTTGAGTTTTGGGGTTCTTAGGACTCTGGGTAGTGGGTTTTGGGGTCTGTAGGACCCCACGTGTTGAGTTTTGGGGTTCTTGGGACTCTGGGTAGTGGGTTTTTTGATCGGTGGGGCCACACACGTTGGGTCTTGGGGTGAGTGGGATCCTATCTGTTGGGTCTTGGGGTCAGTGGGATCCTATCTGTTGGGTTTTGGGGTCGGTAGGACCCCGCGTGTTGAGTTTTGGGGTTCTTAGGACTCTGGGTAGTGGGTTTTGGGGTTGCTGGGGGCACAAATGTTGGTTTTTGGGGTGAGTGGGATCCTATCTGTTGGGTCTTGGGGTCAGTGGGATCCTGTCTGTTGGGTTTTGGGGTCGGTAGGACCCCACGTGTTGAGTTTTGGGGTTCTTAGGACTCTGGGTAGTGGGTTTTGGGGTCTGTAGGACCCCACGTGTTGAGTTTTGGGGTTCTTGGGACTCTGGGTAGTGGGTTTTTTGATCGGTGGGGCCACACACGTTGGGTCTTGGGGTGAGTGGGATCCTATCTGTTGGGTCTTGGGGTCAGTGGGATCCTATCTGTTGGGTTTTGGGGTAGGTAGGACCCCGCGTGTTGAGTTTTGGGGTTCTTAGGACTCTGGGTAGTGGGTTTTGGGGTTGCTGGGGCCACAAATGTTGGTTTTTGGGGTCCGTGGGATCCTATCTGTTGGGTTTTGGGGTCGGTAGGACCCCACGTGTTGAGTTTTGGGGTTCTTAGGAGTCTGGGTAGTGGGTTTTGGGGTCGGTAGGACCCTGCGTGTTGAGTTTTGGGGTTCTTAGGACTCTGGGTAGTGGGTTTTGGGGTTGCTGGGGCCACAAATGTTGGTTTTTGGGGTCAGTGGGATCCTATCTGTTGGGTTTTGGGGTCAGTGGGATCCCATCTGTTGGGTTTTAGGGTCAGCAGCATCTCATATGTTGGGTTTTGGGTTCAGTGGCGTCTCATATGTTGGGTTTTGGGTTCAATGGGGTCTCATCTGTTGGGTTTTGGGTTCGATGGGGTCTCATCTGTTGGGTTTCGGGGTCGATGGGATCCCATCTATTGGGTTTTGGGGTCGATGGGGTCTCATATGTTGGGTTTTGGGGTCGATGGGATCCCATCTATTGGGTCTTGGGGTCGATGGAGTCTCATATGTTGGGTTTTAGGTACGATGGGTTCTCATGTTGGGTTTTGGGGTCGATGGGATCTCATCTGTTGGGTCTTGGGGTCGATGGGGTCTCATCTGTTGGGTCTTGGGGTCGATGGGGTCTCATATGTTGGGTTTTGGGTTCGATGGGGTCTCATCTATTGGGTCTTTGGGTCGATGGGGTCTCATGTTGGGTCTTGGAGTCGATGGGGTCTCATCTGTTGGGTCTTGGGGTCAATGGGATCTCATGTTGGGTTTTGGGGTCGATGGGATCCCATCTATTGGGTCTTGGGGTCGATGGAGTCTCATATGTTGGGTTTTAGGTACGATGGGTTCTCATGTTGGGTTTTGGGGTCGATGGGATCTCATATGTTGGGTTTTGGGGTCGATGGGTTCTCATGTTGGGTCTTGGGGTCAATGGGATCTCATGTTGGGTTCTGGGGTCGATGGGATCTCATCTATTGGGTTTTGGGGTCGATGGGGTCTCATATGTTGGGTTTTAGGTACGATGGGTTCTCATGTTGGGTTTTGGGGTCGATGGGATCTCATATGTTGGGTTTTGGGGTCGATGGGGTCTCATCTATTGGGTCTTTGGGTCGATGGGGTCTCATGTTGGGTCTTGGAGTCGATGGGGTCTCATCTGTTGGGTCTTGGGGTCAATGGGATCTCATGTTGGGTTTTGGGGTCGATGGGATCCCATCTATTGGGTCTTGGGGTCGATGGAGTCTCATATGTTGGGTTTTAGGTACGATGGGTTCTCATGTTGGGTTTTGGGGTCGATGGGATCTCATATGTTGGGTTTTGGGGTCGATGGGTTCTCATGTTGGGTCTTGGGGTCAATGGGATCTCATGTTGGGTTCTGGGGTCGATGGGATCTCATCTATTGGGTTTTGGGGTCGATGGGGTCTCATATGTTGGGTTCTAGGTACGATGGGTTCTCATGTTGGGTTTTGGGGTCGATGCGATCTCATATGTTGGGTTTTGGGGTCGATGGGGTCTCATCTGTTGGGTTTTGTGGTCGATGGGGTCTCATATGTTGGGTTTTGGGTTCGATGGGGTCTCATCTATTGGGTCTTTGGGTCGATGGGGTCTCATGTTGGGTTTTGGGGTCGATGGGATCCCATCTATTGGGTCTTGGGGTCGATGGGGTCTCATATGTTGGGTTTTAGGTACGATGGGTTCTCATGTTGGGTTTTGGGGTCGATGGGATCTCATATGTTGGGTTTTGGGGTCGATGGGGTCTCATCTGTTGGGTCTTGGGGTCGATGGGGTCTCATATGTTGGGTTTTGGGTTCGATGGGGTCTCATCTATTGGGTCTTTGGGTCGATGGGGTCTCATGTTGGGTCTTGGGGTCGATGGGGTCTCATCTGTTGGGTCTTGGGGTCAATGGGATCTCATGTTGGGTTTTGGGGTCGATGGGATCCCATCTATTGGGTCTTGGGGTCGATGGAGTCTCATATGTTGGGTTTTAGGTACGATGGGTTCTCATGTTGGGTTTTGGGGTCGATGGGATCTCATATGTTGGGTTTTGGGGTCGATGGGTTCTCATGTTGGGTCTTGGGGTCAATGGGATCTCATGTTGGGTTCTGGGGTCGATGGGATCTCATCTATTGGGTTTTGGGGTCGATGGGGTCTCATATGTTGGGTTTTAGGTACGATGGGTTCTCATGTTGGGTTTTGGGGTCGATGGGATCTCATATGTTGGGTTTTGGGGTCGATGGGGTCTCATCTGTTGGGTCTTGGGGTCGATGGGGTCTCATATGTTGGGTTTTGGGGTCGATGGGTTCTCATGTTGGGTCTTGGGGTCAATGGGATCTCATGTTGGGTTCTGGGGTCGATGGGATCTCATCTATTGGGTTTTGGGGTCGATGGGGTCTCATATGTTGGGTTTTAGGTACGATGGGTTCTCATGTTGGGTTTTGGGGTCGATGGGATCTCATATGTTGGGTTTTGGGGTCGATGGGGTCTCATCTGTTGGGTCTTGGGGTCGATGGGGTCTCATATGTTGGGTTTTGGGTTCGATGGGGTCTCATCTATTGGGTCTTTGGGTCGATGGGTTCTCATGTTGGGTTTTGGGGTCGATGGGATCCCATCTATTGGGTCTTGGGGTCAATGGAGTCTCATACGTTGGGTTTTAGGTACGATGGGTTCTCATGTTGGGTTTTGGGGTCGATGGGTTCTCATGTTGGGTTTTGGGGTCGATGGGATCCCATCTATTGGGTTCGGATGTCAGTAGGATCACATAACATCCTCTCACACATCATTTTGGAACCGAATCCCACCCGGCACTTTCCCAAACACCATTAATGGGGTTTGAGAACAACCCCACCCCCCCCCCCCCCGCAAAAAAAACCCCTTCCCTTGACTTTTTGGGGTTTTTTTTTATTGTTGTTTTCTTTCTATTTAGGTACCTTTACGAGCGGATCGACGGACGCGTGAGGGGCAACCTCCGTCAGGCCGCCATCGATCGCTTCAGCAAACCGGATTCGGATCGCTTCGTCTTCCTGTTGTGCACGAGGGCCGGAGGCCTCGGGATCAACCTGACGGCCGCCGACACCTGCATCATCTTCGACTCCGACTGGAACCCACAAAACGACCTCCAGGTTTGGGCTTGGGGTTGGGATTTTGGGGGTCCTTTGGCTTTATAGGATCTTGGGGTTGGGGTGCTGGGGGTGTTTCTCTCTTGGGATCTTGGGTTTGGGGTCCCGGGGGTGTTTTTCTCTTGGGTTTGGGGGTCCCTTGGCTTTATAGGATGTTGGGGTTTGGGGTGCTGGGGGTGTTTCTCTCTTGGGATCTTGGGTTTGGGGTCCCGGGGGTGTTTTTCTCTTGGGTTTGGGGGTCCCTTGGCTTTATAGGATGTTGGGGTTGGGGTGCTGGGGGTGTTTCTCTCTTGGGATCTTGGGTTTGGGGTCCTGGGGGTGTTCTTCTATTGGGATCTTGGGGTTGGGGTGCTGGGGGTGTTTCTCTCTTGGGATCTTGGGTTTGGGGTCCTGGGGGTGTTTCTCTCTTGGGATCTTGGGTTTGGGGTCCTGGGGGTGTTCTTCTCTTGGGATCTTGGGTTTGGGGTCCTGGGGGTGTTTCTCTCTTGGGATCTTGGGTTTGGGGTCCCGGGGGTGTTTTTCTCTTGGGTTTGGGGGTCCCTTGGCTTTATAGGATGTTGGGGTTGGGGTGCTGGGGGTGTTTCTCTCTTGGGATCTTGGGTTTGGGGTCCTGGGGGTGTTTCTCTCTTGGGATCTTGGGTTTGGGGTCCCGGGGGTGTTTTTCTCTTGGGATCTTGGGTTTGGGGTCCTGGGGGTGTTCTTCTATTGGGATCTTGGATTTGGGGTCCCGGTGCTGTTCCTCTCTTGGGATCTTGGGTTTGGGGTCCTGGGGGTGTTTCTCTCTTGGGATCTTGGGTTTGGGGTTCCAGGGGTGTTTTTCTCTTGGGTTTGGGGGTCCCTTGGCTTTATAGGATCTTGGGGTTGGGGTGCTGGGGGTGTTTCTCTCTTGGGATCTTGGGTTTGGGGTCCCGGGGGTGTTTTTCTCTTGGGTTTGGGGGTCCCTTGGCTTTATAGGATGTTGGGGTTGGGGTGCTGGGGGTGTTTCTCTCTTGGGATCTTGGGTTTGGGGTCCTGGGGGTGTTCTTCTCTTGGGATCTTGGGTTTGGGGTCCTGGGGGTGTTCTTCTCTTGGGATCTTGGGTTTGGGGTCCTGGGGGTGTTCTTCTATTGGGATCTTGGATTTGGGGTCCCGGTGCTGTTCCTCTCTTGGGATCTTGGGTTTGGGGTCCTGGGGGTGGTTTTCTCTTGGGATCTTGGGGTTGGGGTCCCGGGGGTGTTTTTCTCTTGGGTTTGGGGGTCCCTTGGCTTTATAGGATGTTGGGGTTGGGGTCCTGGGGGTGTTTCTCTCTTGGGATCTTGGGTTTGGGGTCCTGGGGGTGTTTTTCTCTTGGGATCTTGGGTTTGGGGTCCTGGGGGTGTTCTTCTCTTGGGATCTTGGGTTTGGGGTGCTGGGGGTGTTTCTCTCTTGGGATCTTGGGTTTGGGGTTCCGGGGGTGTTCTTCTATTGGGATCTTGGATTTGGGGTCCCGGTGCTGTTCCTCTCTTGGGATCTTGGGTTTGGGGTCCTGGGGGTGTTTCTCTCTTGGGATCTTGGGTTTGGGGTTCCAGGGGTGTTTTTCTCTTGGGTTTGGGGGTCCCTTGGCTTTATAGGATGTTGGGGTTGGGGTGCTGGGGGTGTTTCTCTCTTGGGATCTTGGGTTTGGGGTCCTGGGGGTGTTTTTCTCTTGGGATCTTGGGTTTGGGGTCCTGGGGGTGTTCTTCTATTGGGATCTTGGATTTGGGGTCCCGGTGCTGTTCCTCTCTTGGGATCTTGGGTTTGGGGTCCTGGGGGTGGTTTTCTCTTGGGATCTTGGGGTTGGGGTCCCGGGGGTGTTTTTCTCTTGGGTTTGGGGGTCCCTTGGCTTTATAGGATGTTGGGGTTTGGGGTGCTGGGGGTGTTTCTTTCTTGGGATCTTGGGTTTGGGGTCCTGGGGGTGTTCTTCTCTTGGGATCTTGGGTTTGGGGTCCTGGGGGTGTTTCTCTCTTGGGATCTTGGGTTTGGGGTTCCAGGGGTGTTTTTCTCTTGGGTTTGGGGGTCCCTTGGCTTTGTAGGATGTTGGGGTTGGGGTGCTGGGGGTGTTTCTCTCTTGGGATCTTGGGTTTGGGGTCCTGGGGGTGTTTTTCTCTTGGGATCTTGGGTTTGGGGTTCCAGGGGTGTTCTTCTATTGGGATCTTGGTTTTGGGGTCCCGGTGCTGTTCCTCTCTTGGGATCTTGGGTTTGGGGTGCTGGGGGTGTTTCTCAATTGGGATCTTGGGTTTGGGGTCCTGGGGGTGTTTTTCTCTTGGGATCTTGGATTTGGGGTCCTGGGGGTGTTCTTCTATTGGGATCTTGGTTTTGGGGTCCCGGTGCTGTTCCTCTCTTGGGATCTTGGTTTTGGGGTCCCGGGGGTGTTTTTCTCTTGGGATCTTGGGTTTGGGGTCCCGAGGGTGTTTTTCGCATGGGTTTGGGGTCCCAGGGGTGTTTTTCTCTATGGATCTTGGGGTTGGGGTTCTGGGGGTGTTTTTCTCTTGGGATCTTGGGTTTGGGGTCCAGTGGATACCATCTTGGTGGGATTTGGGGGTTGGTGTCCCCTTGACTCCTCCTTGGTGGGATTTGGGCTTTGGTGTCCCCCTAATAC
Source organism: Alectoris magna (assembly GCA_030625065.1). Classification (NCBI taxonomy): domain Eukaryota; kingdom Metazoa; phylum Chordata; class Aves; order Galliformes; family Phasianidae; genus Alectoris; species Alectoris magna. The sequence continues at coordinate 11,429,813 of CM060577.1, read as the reverse complement.
CATCTTAGATTTGAGACCCCCCTGACCCCATTTGGTTGTGATTTTGGCACCCCATTGACTCCATCTCAATGGGATTTTGGCTCTAGGGACCCCACTGACCCCATTTGGTTGTGATTTTGGCACCCCATTGACTCCATCTCAACGGGATTTTGGCTTTAGGACCCCCCTGACCCCATTTGGTTGTGATTTTGGCACCCCATTGACTCCATCTCAATGGGATTTTGGCTTTAGGACCCCCCTGACCCCATTTGGTTGTGATTTTGGCGCCCCATTGACTCCATCTCAATGGGATTTTGGCTTTAGGACCCCACTGACCCCATTTGGTTGTGATTTTGTCACCCCATTGACTCCATCTCAATGGGATTTTGGCTTTTGGGACCCCACTGACCCCATTTGGTTGTGATTTTGTCACCCCATTGACTCCATCTCAATGGGATTTTGGCTCTAGGGACCCCACTGACCCCATTTTGTTGTGATTTTGGCACCCCATTGACTCCATCTCAATGGGATTTTGGCTTTAGGACCCCCCTGACCCCATTTGGTTGTGATTTTGGCACCCCATTGACTCCATCTCAATGGGATTTTGGCTTTTGGAACCCCACTGACCCCATTTGGTTGTGATTTTGGCACCCCATTGACTCCATCTCAATGGGATTTTGGCTCTAGGGACCCCCCTGACCCCATTTTGTTGTGATTTTGGCACCCCATTAACTCCATCTCAATGGGATTTTGGCTCTAGGGACCCCACTGACCCCATTTTGTTGTGATTTTGGCACCCCATTGACTCCATCTCAATGGGATTTTGGCTCTAGGGACCCCCCTGACCCCATTTTGTTGTGATTTTGGCACCCCATTGACTCCATCTCAATGGGATTTTGGCTTTTGGGACCCCACTGACCCCATTTGGTTGTGATTTTGGCGCCCCATTGACTCCATCTCAATGGGATTTTGGCTTTAGGACCCCCCTGACCCCATTTGGTTGTGATTTTGGCACCCCATTGACTCCATCTCAATGGGATTTTGGCTCTAGGGACCCCCCTGACCCCATTTGGTTGTGATTTTGGCACCCCATTGACTCCATCTCAATGGGATTTTGGCTCTAGGGACCCCACTGACCCCATTTGGTTGTGATTTTGGCACCCCATTGACTCCATCTCAATGGGATTTTGGCTCTAGGGACCCCCCTGACCCCATTTTGTTGTGATTTTGGCACCCCATTGACTCCATCTCAATGGGATTTTGGCTCTAGGGACCCCCCTGACCCCATTTGGTTGTGATTTTGGCACCCCATTGACTCCATCTCAATGGGATTTTGGCTCTAGGGACCCCCCTGACCCCATTTGGTTGTGATTTTGGCGCCCCATTGACTCCATCTCAATGGGATTTTGGCTCTAGGGACCCCACTGACCCCATTTGGTTGTGATTTTGGCGCCCCTTTAACTCCATCTCAATGGGATTTTGGCTCTAGGGACCCCACTGACCCCATTTTGTTGTGATTTTGGCACCCCATTGACTCCATCTCAATGGGATTTTGGCTCTAGGGACCCCACTGACCCCATTTGGTTGTGATTTTGGCACCCCATTGACTCCATCTCAATGGGATTTTGGCTCTAGGGACCCCACTGACCCCATTTGGTTGTGATTTTGGCGCCCCATTGACTCCATCTCAATGGGATTTTGGCTCTAGGGACCCCACTGACCCCATTTGGTTGTGATTTTGGCGCCCCATTGACTCCATCTCAATGGGATTTTGGCTTTAGGACCCCACTGACCCCATTTTATTGTGATTTTGGTACCGAATTGACTCCACCTTGAAGGAATTTCATACTTCGGGCCGCTTTGATGCCATCCCATTGGGCCATTGGGTTTGGGGTTCCGTTTTGACGCCACCTGGATGGGTTTGGGGACCCCCAGCGATGCCACCTGACCTCTTTCTTTTGTCACCCCAGGCTCAGGCACGGTGCCACCGCATCGGGCAGAGCAAAGCAGTGAAGGTTTATCGCCTCATCACACGAAACTCCTACGAGAGGGAGATGTTTGACAAAGCCAGCCTGAAGCTGGGACTGGATAAGGCCGTGCTGCAATCCATGAGCGGTCGGGAGGGCAACATCGCCGGGGTGAGGCATCCTCCGAGAGGAAATGGGGGTGGGAAGACCCAAAACTTGGGGTTTTCCGTGAAAAAGGGGGGATGAAGACTCGATATTTGGGGTTTTCTGTGAGAAACAGGGTGTGAAGACCCAACATTTGGGGTTTTCCGTGAAAAAGGGGGGATGAAGAGTCGATATTTGGGGTTTTCTGTGAGAAACAGGGTGTGAAGACCCAACATTTGGGGTTTTCTGTGAGAAACAGGGTGTGAAGACCCAACATTTGGGGTTATCTGTAAGAAATGGGGTTGGAAGACCCAATATTTGGGGTTATCTGTGAGAAATGGGGTCGACAGACCCAATATTTGGGATTTTCCGAGGGAAATGGGGTGGGAGGACCCAATATTTGGGATTTTCCGAGGGAAATGGGGTGTGAAGTATCAGAATTTGGGGTTCTCCGTGAGAAACGTGGATGTGAAGACCCAACATTTGGGGTTTTCCGTGAAAAAGGGGGGATGAAGAGTCGATATTTGGGGTTTTCTGTGAGAAACAGGGTGTGAAGACCCAACATTTGGGGTTATCTGTAAGAAATGGGGTCGGAAGACCCGATGTTTGGGGTTATCTGTGAGAAATGGGGTCGGAAGACCCAATATTTGGGGTTTCCCTTGAGCAGTGGGATATGAAGACCCAATATTTGGGATTTTCTGAGGGAAATGGGGTGGGAAGAACCAAAATTTGGGGTTCTCTGTGAGAAACGTGGATGTGAAGACCCAAAATTTGGGGTTTTCCGTGAAAAAGGGGGGATGAAGACTCGATATTTGGGGTTTTCTGTGAGAAACAGGGTGTGAAGACCCAATATTTGGGGTTATCTGTAAGAAATGGGGTCAGAAGACCCGATGTTTGGGGTTATCTGTGAGAAAAATGGGGTATGAAGACCCAGTATTTGGGATTTTCCAAGGGAAATGAGGTATGAAGACCCAATATTTGGGGTTTTCCATGAGAAACATGGGATGAAGATCCCAAGTTTTGGGTTCTTCATGAGAAACATGGGGTGAAGATCCCAAGTTTTGGGTTCTTCATGAGAAACATGGGGTGAAGATCCCAAGTTTTGGGTTCTTCATGAGAAACATGGGGTGAAGATCCCACCTTTGGGGTTTTCCAAGAGAAATATGGGACAAAGATCCCAAGTTTTGGGTTCTTCATGAGAAACATGGGGTGAAGATCCCAAGTTTTGGGTTCTTCATGAGAAACATGGGGTGAAGATCCCACCTTTGGGGTTTTCCAAGAGAAATATGGGACAAAGATCCCAAGTTTTGGGTTCTTCATGAGAAACATGGGGCGAAGATCCCAAGTTTTGGGTTCTTCATGAGAAACATGGGGTGAAGATCCCAAGTTTTGGGTTCTTCATGAGAAACATGGGGCGAAGATCCCAAGTTTTGGGTTCTTCATGAGAAACATGGGGCGAAGATCCCAAGTTTTGGGTTCTTCATGAGAAACATGGGGCGAAGATCCCAAGTTTTGGGTTCTTCATGAGAAACATGGGGTGAAGATCCCACCTTTGGGGTTTTCCAAGAGAAATATGGGACAAAGATCCCAAGTTTTGGGTTCTTCATGAGAAACATGGGGCGAAGATCCCAAGTTTTGGGTTCTTCATGAGAAACATGGGGTGAAGATCCCACCTTTGGGGTTTTCCAAGAGAAATATGGGACAAAGATCCCAAGTTTTGGGTTCTTCATGAGAAACATGGGGTGAAGATCCCAAGTTTTGGGTTCTTCATGAGAAACAGACTTCAAGTTTTGGGTTTTCCAAGAGAAACATGGGATGAAGATCCCACCTTTGGGGTTTTCCAAAAGAAACATGGGACGAAGATCCCACCTTTGGGGTTTTCCAAGAGAAACATGGGACGAAGACCCCAAGTTTTGGGTTTTCCATGAGAAACATGGGGTGAAGATCCCAAGTTTTGGGTTTTCCATGAGAAACATGGGGCGAAGATCCCAAGTTTTGGGGTTCTCCATGAGAAACATGGAGGTCAAGACCCCACCTTTGGGATTTTCCATGGAAAAAACTCTGTTTGAGCAGCCCAATATTTATGGTTGGGACGATCCCAAGGCCCCCAAAGCCACCCGTTGTCCTTCCCCCACCCCCTAACCCCTACCCCACAGATCCAGCAGTTCTCCAAGAAGGAGATCGAGGACCTCCTCCGTAAGGGCGCCTACGCCGCCATCATGGAAGAGGACGACGAAGGCTCCAAGTTCTGCGAGGAGGACATTGATCAGATCCTGCTGCGCCGCACCACCACCATCACCATCGAGAGCGAAGGGAAGGGCTCCACTTTCGCCAAGGTTGGCCCCCAAATCCCTTTATTTATTATTATTTTCGTTTTGTTTTTTAACCCCTTTCCCCCCCCCCCCATCGTTTTTAGGGGGTTTTTAATTGTCTGGGTTCTGTTTGTTGACGTTTTCCCCTTTTTCCATCCTCCCCGCCAGGCGAGCTTCGTCGCCTCGGAAAACCGTACCGACATCGCTTTGGATGATCCCAACTTTTGGCAAAAATGGGCGAAAAAAGCTGATTTAGACCTCGATCTCCTCAACAGCAAGGTGGGTGGTGGGGCACGGAAATGGTCCGGATGTTAAAGAGCGCGTTAAAGATGTTTCTTAAAGAACACCTGGAGGAGTTTGGGGGCATCTGGAGGCGTTTGAGGGTCACCAGGAGGCATTTGGGGGGTTCCTGGAGGCGTTTGGGGGTTCCTGGAGGTGTTTGGGGGGGCACCAGGAGGCGTTTGGGGGGGCACCTGGAAGCGTCTGGAGGCACCTGGTTTGGGGGCTCTCCTGGAGGTGTTTGAAGGCTCTGGGTGGCGTTTGGGGCCACCTGGAGACATTTGAGGGCTCCAGGAGGTGTTTGGGGCCACCTGGAGGTGTTTAGGGGCTCTGGGAGGGGCGTTTGGGGCCACCTGGAGGTGTTTGGGGCCACCTGGATGCGTTTGAGGGCTCCGGGAGGCGTTTGGGGGCTCCGGGAGGCGTTTGGGGGCACCTGGAGACGTTTGGGTCCACCTGGAGGCATTTGAGGGTGCCAGGTGATGTTTGAGGGTTCCAGGAGGTGTTTGGGGCCACCTGGAGGCGTTTGAGGGCTCTGGGAGGCGTTTGGGGCCACCTGGAGGCGTTTGAGGGCTCCAGGAGGCATTTGGGGGCACCTGGAGGTGTTTGGGGGCACCTGGAGGCATTTGAGGGCTCCAGGAGGCGTTTGGGGCCACCTGGATGCGTTCGAGGGCTCTGGGTGGCATTTGGGGGCACCTGGAGGCATTTGAGGGTGCCAGGTGACGTTTGAGGGCTCCAGGAGGTGTTTGGGGCCACCTGGAGGCGTTCGAGTGCTCTGGGAGGCGTTTGGGGCCACCTGGATACGTTTGGGGGCTCCGGGAGGCGTTTGGGTCCACCTGGAGGCATTTGAGGGTGCCAGGTGACGTTTGAGGGCTCCAGGAGGTGTTTGGGGCCACCTGGAGGTGTTTGGGGCCACCTGGATGCGTTTGAGGGCTCTGGGAGGCGTTTGGGGGCTCCGGGAGGCGTTTGGGGCCACCTGGAGGCATTTGAGGGTGCCAGGTGACGTTTGAGGGCTCCAGGAGGCGTTTGGGGCCACCTGGATGCGTTTGAGGGCTCTGGGAGGCGTTTGGGGGCTCCGGGAGGCGTTTGGGGCCACCTGGATGCGTTTGAGGGCTCTGGGAGGCGTTTGGGGCCACATGGAGGCGTTTGGGGGCTCCAGGAGGCGTTTGAGGGCTCCTGGAGGCGTTTGGGGCCACCTGGATGCGTTTGGGGGCTCTGGGAGGCGTTTGGGTCCACCTGGAGGCATTTGAGGGTGCCAGGTGACGTTTGGGGCCACCTGGAGACGTTTGGGGGCTCCTGGAGGCGTTTGGGGCCACCTGGATGCGTTTGAGGGCTCTGGGAGGCGTTTGGGGGCTTCGGGAGGCGTTTGGGGGCACCTGGAGGCATTTGGGGCCACCTGGATGCGTTTGGGGGCTCCAGGAGGCGTTTGGGGCCACCTGGAGGCGTTTGGGGCCACCTGGAGGCGTTTGGGGGCTCTGGGAGGCATTTGAGGGTGCCAGGAGACGTTTGAGGGCTCGGGTAGATGTGAAGGATCCGAATTACGGGATGTTTTTTCTCCCTTAGAACAATTTGGTGATCGATACGCCGCGAGTCCGCAAGCAGACCAGGCACTTCAGCACGTTAAGAGACGACGACCTGGTGGAGTTTTCCGACCTGGAGAGTGAAGATGAAGAGAAACCCCGAGCGAGGAGGCACGAAAGACAGCAACAGCAGCAACAGCAGCAACAGCAGCAACACACCTTGCACGCCTTGCACGCTTACGGTCGTACCGATTGCTTCCGGGTCGAGAAGCATCTGCTGGTCTACGGGTGAGCCCGAATGGGGGCTTTGGGGTTTTTTTTTTGGGGGTTGATAAAGAAGAAAACGAGGGGTGGGGGAGGTGATGGTCAGTGAGTGTTTGCGTTGGGTGGTGGTTCCGACCCAGTGGAAAGGGGGTGGAGAGAAAGGAGGGTTGTGGGTCTGTTGTGGGTGAAATGATGAGCGGGTGTCGGTGGGGATGGTGTTTTGGGAGGTCTTCTTGGTGAGCATCAGGGGGAAATTTGGGGGGGGAAAAGGCCATTTTGAGGCATTTTGGTGCCAACTAGGAGCAAATATGGGGAAAAAAAGCTATTTTGAGCCATTTTGGTGCCAACCAGGAACAAATTTGGGGGGCAAAAACAATTTTGAGCCATTTTAGTGCCAACCAGGAGCAAATTTGGGGGGGAAATGCCATTTTGAGCCATTTTGGTGCCAACCAGGAGAAAATTTGGGGGGAAAATGCCATTTTGAGCCATTTTAGTGCCAACTCAGTGCAAATTTGGGGGTAGAATGCCATTTTGAGCCATTTTGGTGCCAACCAGGAACAAATTTGGGGGAAAAAGGCCATTTTGAGCCATTTTGGTGCCAACCAGGTGCAAATTTGGGGAAAAAAGCTATTTTGAGCCATTTTGGTGCCAACCAGGAACAAATTTGGGGGGCAAAAACGATTTTGAGCCATTTTAGTGCCAACCCAGTGCAAATTTGGGGGTAAAATGCAATTTTGAGTCATTTTGATGCCAGCCATGAGAAAATAATTGGGGGAAAATGCCATTTTGAGGCATTTTGGTGCCAACCAGGTGCAAATTTGGGGGGAAAATGCCATTTTGAGGCGTTTTGGCGCCAACCCGGTGCAAATTTGGGGGGCAAACACCATTTTGAGCCATTTTGGTGCCAACCAGGAGCAAATTTTTGGGGCAAACACCATTTTGAGCCATTTTGGTGCCAACCAGGAGCAAATTTTTGGGGCAAACACCATTTTGAGCCATTTTAGTGCCAACCAGGAGCAAATTTGGGGGGAAGTTACCATTTTGAGCCATTTTGGTGCCAACCAGGTGCAAATTTGGGGGGAAAATGCCATTTTGAGGCGTTTTGGTGCCAACCCGGTGCAAATTTGGGGGGCAAACACCATTTTGAGCCATTTTGGTGCCAACCAGGTGCAAATTTGGGGGGGAAATGCCATTTTGAGGCATTTTGGTGCCGACCAGGTGCAAATTTGGGGGGAAAATGCAATTTTGTGCCGTTTTGGTGCCAACCCGGTGCAAATTTGGGGGGCAAACACCATTTTGAGCCATTTTGGTGCCAACCAGGAGCAAATTGGGGGGCAAACACCATTTTGAGCCATTTTGGTGCCAACCAGGAGCAAATTTTTGGGGCAAACACCATTTTGAGCCATTTTAGTGCCAACCAGGAGCAAATTTGGGGGGGAAATGCCATTTTGAGCCATTTTGGTGCCAACCAGGAGAAAATTTGGGGGGAAAATGCCATTTTGAGCCATTTTAGTGCCAACTCAGTGCAAATTTGGGGGTAGAATGCCATTTTGAGCCATTTTGGTGCCAACCAGGAACAAATTTGGGGGAAAAAGGCCATTTTGAGCCATTTTGGTGCCAACCAGGTGCAAATTTGGGGGGAAAATGCCATTTTGAGGCGTTTTGGTGCCAACCAGGTGCAAATTTGGGGGGAAAATGCCATTTTGAGGCGTTTTGGTGCCAACCCGGTGCAAATTTGGGGGGCAAACACCATTTTGAGGCATTTTGGTGCCAACCAGGAGCAAATTTGGGGGGCAAATGCCATTTTGAGCCATTTTGGTGCCAACCAGGAACAAATTTGGGGGGCAAAAACGATTTTGAGCCATTTTAGTGCCAACCCAGTGCAAATTTGGGGGTAAAATGCAATTTTGAGTCATTTTGATGCCAGCCATGAGAAAATAATTGGGGGAAAATGCCATTTTGAGGCATTTTGGTGCCAACTATGAACAAATTTGGGGGGAGAAAGCCATTTTGAGCCATTTTGGTGCCAGCTATGAACAAATTTGGGGGAAAAAAAACATTTTGAGGCATTTTGGTGCCAACCCGGTGCAAATTTGGGGGGGGAAAAGGCCATTTTGAGGCATTTTGGTGCCAACCAGGTGCAAATTTGGGGGGAAAATGCCATTTTGAGCCATTTTGGTGCCAACCAGGTGCAAATTTGGGGGTAAAATGCCATTTTGAGCCATTTTGGTGCCAACTACAAGCAAATTAGGTGGGAAAACGCCATTTTGAGCCATTTTGGTGCCAACCAGGATAAAAATCTGGGGGGCAAACGCCATTTTGAGCCATTTTAGTGCCAACCAGGTTCAAATTTGGGGGGGGAAACACCATTTTGAGCCATTTTAGTGCCAACTACGAGCAAATTTTGGGGAAAAACACCATTTGGATCCTTTCCGATGCCACCCACGGGGAAACATTTGGGGGAAGAAACACCATTTTTGAGCTCTTTTCGGGTGCCAGCCCCATTGGAGGAAGGGGACGTCGGGCTTTCGGGCTCCCCCAGTGCCCTCCCCATTAATTCCCACCCCTCACCCTTCTCTAGCTGGGGTCGGTGGAGGGAGATCCTCTCCCACGGGCGCTTCAAGAGACGCCTTTCGGAACGGGACGTGGAGACCATCTGTAGGGCCATCCTGGTCTACTGCCTCCTCCATTACCGGGGCGACGAGAGCATCAAGGCCTTCATTTGGGACCTCATCAGCCCTAACGAGAACGGCAAGGCCAAGGAGCTTCAAAACCACTCGGGTGAGGCTCTGAATGTGCAGTGGGGCTGATGGGACCCACGGGGGTCCCTCGCTGACATCCCCTTTTTGTTTTCATCCCTTTAGGGCTTTCTATCCCCGTCCCACGGGGTCGGAAAGGGAAGAAGGTGAAATCCCAAAACGCCTTTGATGTCCATAAAGCGGAGTGGATCCGCAAGTACAACCCCGACGCGCTGTTTCAGGACGAGAGCTACAAGAAGCACCTCAAGCATCAGTGCAACAAGTGAGTTTGGGGGATCCCAAATCTTTCCTGAATCCCATTTTTGATGGGTTCAGTCTTTGGGGTTCCGTTTTCGGGTAGATTTTTGTCTTGGGGTCCTCTTCTCTGTTGGGTTTTTTCCATGGCGGATCCAAACTGTTGGGTTTTCTTCTTGGGATTGTCTTCTCTCTAGGGTTTTCTCCTCAGGGTCCCCTTCTCTGTTGGGTTTTCTCCTCGGGGTCTTCTTCTCTGTTGAGTTTTCTCCTCGGGGTCCTATTCTCTCTAGGGTTTTCTCCTTGGGGTCTTCTTCTCTGTTGGGTTTTCTCCTTGGGGTCTTCTTCTCCGTTGGGTTTTCTCCTCGGGGTCCCCTTCTCTGTTGGGTTTTCTCCTCGGGGTCTTCTACTCTGTTGGGTTTTCTCCTCGGGGTCTTCTTCTCTGTTGAGTTTTCTCCTCGGGGTCCCATTCTCCATTGGGTTTTCTCCTCGGGGTCTTCTTCTTTGTTGGGTTTTCTCCTCGGGGTCCCATTCTCCATTGGGTTTTCTCCTCGGGATCCCCTTCTCTGTTGGGTTTTCTCCTCGGGGTCTTCTACTCTGTTGGGTTTTCTCCTCGGGGTCTTCTTCTCTGTTGAGTTTTCTCCTCGGGGTCCCATTCTCCATTGGGTTTTCTCCTTGGGGTCTTCTTCTTTGTTGGGTTTTCTCCTCGGGGTCTTCTTCTCTGTTGGGTTTTCTCCTCGGGGTCTTCTTCTCTGTTGGGTTTTCTCCTCGGAGTCCCCTTTTCTGTTGGGTTTTCTCCTCGGGGTCTTCTTCTCTGTTGGGTTTTCTCCTCGGGGTCCCCTTCTCTGTTGGGTTTTCTCCTCGGGGTCTTCTTCTCTGTTGGGTTTTCTCCTCGGGGTCTTCTTCTCTGTTGGGTTTTCTCCTCGGGGTTCCACTCTCCGTTGGGTTTTCTCCTCGGGGTCCCCTTCTCTGTTGGGTTTTCTTCATGGGGTCTTCTTCTCCTTTGGGTTTTCTCCTCGGGATCCCCTTCTCTGTTGGGTTTTCTCCTCGGGATCCCATTCTCCATTGGGTTTTCTCCTCGGGGTCTTCTTCTCTGTTGGGTTTTCTCCTCGGGGTCCCATTCTCCATTGGGTTTTCTCCTTGGGGTCTTCTTTGTTGGGTTTTCTCCTCGGGGTCTTCTTCTCTGTTGGGTTTTCTCCTCGGGATCCCATTCTCCATTGGGTTTTCTCCTCGGGGTCTTCTTCTTTGTTGGGTTTTCTCCTCGGGGTCTTCTTCTCCGTTGGGTTTTCTCCTCATGGTCCCCTTCTCTGTTGGGTTTTCTCCTCGGGGTCCCCTTCTTTGTTGGGTTTTCTCCTCGGGGTCTTCTTCTCCGTTGGGTTTTCTCCTCATGGTCCCCTTCTCTGTTGGGTTTTCTCCTCAGGGTCCCCTTCTCTGTTGGGTTTTCTCCTCACGGTCCCCTTCTCTATTGGGTTTTCTCCTCGGGGTCCCCTTCTCCGTTGGGTTTTCTCCTCGGGGTCTTCTTCTCTGTTGGGTTTTCTCCTCGGGGTCCCCTTCTCCATTGGGTTTTCTCCTCGGGGTCTTCTTCTCTGATGGGTTTTCTTTTTGGGGTCCCTAGGGTGCTGCTCCGGGTGCGGATGCTGTACTACCTGCGACAGGAGGTGATTGGGGACCAGGCCGAGAAGGTGCTGGCGGGGGCCATGGCCAGGTGAGTCTTATTGGGGGGTCCCCCAAACCTGTTTTGGGGTCCCCCAGACCTCTTTTGGGGTTCCCCTTGTCCCACTTTGCATCCTTCGTGGTCTCCCAGCCCCATTTTCTGGTTTTCTGTTGTGCCCCAGATCCCTTTTGGGATTTTCTGAGGTTCTCCAGGCCCATTTTGAGGTCTTCCGACCCCATTTTGGGTTCTTTGGGATCCCCCAGACCCAATTTGAGGTCTTCTGTGGCCTGCAAGCCCCGTTTTGGGATCCCCTAGCCTCATTTCGGGGTTTTTCTGGCCCATTGGGCCTCTTCTAGTGTCCCCCGACCTACTTTGGGGTCCTTCAGCCCCATTTTGGGTTCTTTGGGTACTCCCAGACCCACTTTGGGATTCTCTTGAGGTCACCCAGCCCCATTTGGGGTTCTTCTGGAGTCCCACACACCGTTCTGAGGTCACCCAGACCCATTTTGGGATGTCCTGAGCTACCCCAGCCCCACGTTGGGGTCCTCCAGCCGCGTGTTGGGGTCCTCCAACCCCATTTTGAGTCCTTTGGGGTCCCCCAGCCCCACCTTGGGGATCCCCTGACCTATTTTGGGATGTTCAGCTCCGCTTTAGGACCTCCTGGTTTACCCCAGACCCATTTTTGGGGGTTTACTGAGGTCCTCCGGACCCAATTTAGGGTTCTCTGTGGTCCTCCAACCCCACTTTGGGGTCCTCCAGCCCCATTTTTGAGTCCTTTGGGATCCCCCGGACTCAAATTTAGGATTCCCTGAGGTCCTCCGGACCCAATTTAGGGTTCTCTGTAGTCCTCCAACCCCACTTTGGGGTCCTCCAGCCCCATTTTTGAGTCCTTTGGGATCCCCCGGACTCAAATTTAGGATTCCCTGAGGTCCTCCGGACCCAATTTAGGGTTCTCTGTGGTCCTCCAACCCCACTTTGGGGTCCTCCAGCCCCATTTTTGAGTCCTTTGGGATCCCCCGGACCCAAATTTAGGATTCCCTGAGGTCCTCCGGACCCAATTTAGGGTTCTCTGTAGTCCTCCAACCCCACTTTGGGGTCCTCCAGCCCCATTTTTGAGTCCTTTGGGATCCCCCGGACTCAAATTTAGGATTCCCTGAGGTCCTCCGGACCCAATTTAGGGTTCTCTGTGGTCCTCCAACCCCACTTTGGGGTCCTCCAGCCCCATTTTTGAGTCCTTTGGGATCCCCCGGACTCAAATTTAGGATTCCCTGAGGTCCTCCAACTCCATTTTTAGGGTTCCTCTCCTCCATTTTAAGGGGTTCCCCGGACCCATTTTGGGGATTTCCCCCGTCCCCCCTTGATTATCCCCCATGGTCCCCTATAGGATTCTCACCCCCTGCCCCTCTTTCCCACCCCACAGCGAGGTCGACATCTGGTTCCCATTGGTGGAACAACTCGAGGTCCCCACAGCCTGGTGGGATGCAGAGGCCGACAAATCCCTCCTCATCGGCGTCTTTAAACACGGTGAGTACCTACACACGGGGGGGGGGGGGGGGGGGGCACGTTTTGGGTTAAAATCCTGGGATTTGGGGTCAGTGGCGTGGGGTTTTTTTCTATAGGGTATGAGAAGTACAACACGATGCGGGCCGACCCCACGCTCTGCTTCTTGGAGAAAGCTGGTGGCCCCGATGAGAAGGCCATCGCTGCTGAGCAGCGCCTGGACGGCAGCGACGGGTCAGTGGGGGTCCCTGACCCCATAACTGTGTCCCCAGACCCCATAACTGGGACCCCAAACCCCATAACGGTGACCCCAAAGCCTTGGAGATGTCCCCAAACCATAACTGCATCCCCAAACCCCATAACTGCGTCCTCAAACCCCATAACGGTGACCCCAAAGCCTTGGAGATGTCCCCAAACCATAACTGCGTCCCCAGACCCCATAACTGGGACCCCAAACCCCATAACGGTGACCCCAAAGCCTTGGAGATGTCCCAAAACCCCATAACTGGGACCCCAAACCCCATAACGGTGACCCCAAACCCCATAATGGTGACCCCAATGCCTTGGAGATGTCCCCAAACCCCATAACGGTGACCCCAAACCCTATAACTGTGACCCCAAATCCTTGGAGATGTCCCCAAACCCCATAACGGTGACCCCAAAGCCTTGGAGATGTCCCCAAACCCCATAACTGCGTCCCCAAACCCCATAGCTGCGTCCTCAAACCCCATAACGGTGACCCCAAAGCCTTGGAGATGTCCCCAAACCCCATAACGGTGACCCCAAACCCTATAACTGTGACCCCAAAGCCTTGGAGATGTCCCCAAACCATAACTGCGTCCCCAGACCCCATAATGGTGACCCCAAACCCCATAACGGTGACCCCAAAGCCTTGGAGATGTCCCCAAACCCCATAACTGCGTCCCCAAACCCCATAACTGCGTCCCCAAACCCCATAACGGTGACCCCAAACCCCATAACGGTGACCCCAAACCCTATAACTGTGACCCCAAATCCTTGGAGATGTCCCCAAACCCATAACTGCGTCCCCAAACCCTATAACATTGACCCCAAACCCCATAACGGTGACCCCAAAGCCTTGGCAATGTCCCCAAACCCACAACGAGGTCTTCAAACCTATAAGGACGTTCCTGACCCCATAATGGTGACCCCAAAGCCCTTGAGATGTCCCCAAACCCCAGAGGAGGTCCCTGATCCTATAATGAGGACCCCGGTGTGACGTCCCCAACCCCTTTAACGAGAGGTCCCCCCCGAACCCTAACGAGGTCCCCCCACCCTAACGAGGTCCCCCCACCCTAACGAGGTCCCCCACCCTAACGAGGTCCCCCATCCCTAACGAGGTCCCCCTTCCTAACGAGGTCCCCCTACCCTAACAAGGTCCCCCTCCCTAACGAGGACCCCCCTTCCTAACGAGGTCCCCCCTTCCTAACGAGGTCCCCCCTTCCTAACGAGTTCCCCGTCCCTAACGAGTTCCCCCACCCTAACGAGGTCCCCGTCCCTAACGAGGTCCCCCTTCCTAACGAGGTCCCCCTCCCCAACGAGGTCCCCCTCCCCAACGAGGTCCCCCCACCCTAATGAGGTCCCCCCACCCTAACGAGGTCCCCCACCCTAACGAGGTCCCCCTCCCTAACGAGGTCCCCCCCCCAACGAGGTCCCCATCCCTAACGAGGTCCCCCCCTCCCTAACGAGGTCCCCACCCCAACGAGGCCCCACCCACCCTATCAATGTCCCCCCGTCCCTAACGAGGTCCCCGTCCCTAACGAGGTCCCCCTTCCTAACGATGTCCCCTACCCTAATGAGGCCCCTCAACCCCAACGAGGCCCCACCCACCCTATCAATGTCCCCCCACCCTAACGAGGTCCCCCCCTCCCTAACGAGGTTCCCACCCTAATGAGGTCCCCCACCTTAATGAGGTCCCCGTCCCTAACAAGGTCCCCCTCTCTAACGAGGTCCCCCACCCTAACGAGGTCCCCGTCCCTAACGAGGTCCCCCACCCTAACGAGGTCCCTAATTAGGGCCTGTCCCCTGGGTGCCGCTGATGACTGTGCCATGCTAATACCGACCGGCATTGGCCGGGATGAGTTTAACCCTTCTCAGGACATTCTGAGGCACTTCTGTAGGGTCAGGGCGATGCTTAACGAGCTCTTTGGGGTCAGTTAACGAGGTTTTGGGGTCGGGGGAGTCACCGTTGTCCCCTCCGTCCCCCCAACTCAGCGTGGACTTCGATAAGGACTGCGAAGACCCCGAATACAAACCTATCCAAGGGGCAGCCAAGGAGGGGGACGAGGAGGTGAGTGGGGAGGGGGTTACGGGGGGGCTGATCCTAAAGAGATCCTACAGCTAACGAGGGGATGCTAACGAGGCCCTTTTGTCCCCACAGAGCGACCCGCTGATGCTGCTGGACGAGGAGATCTCGGTGGTGGATGGGGACGAAGGTAATGAATGGGGTGGGAGGGTTTGGGGACGTGGGGCCCTTATGGGGGCCCTGATGACCCCATTGGGATCTTCGCCTCTATGGGATGGAGATGTCCCCATTGGGATGGAGATGACCCCATTGGGATGGAGATGTCCCCATTGGGATGGAGATGACCCCATTGGGATGGAGATGTCCCCATTGGGATGGAGATGTCCCCATTGGGATGGAGATGTCCCCATTGGGATCTCCGCCATTATGGGATGGAGATGTCCCCATTGGGTTGGAGATGACCCCATTGGGGTCTCCGCCATTATGGGATGGAGATGTCCCCATTGGGATGGAGATGACCCCATTGGGGTCTCCACCACTATGGGATGGAGATATCCCCATTGGGATGGAGATGACCCCATTGGGGTCTCCACCTCTATGGGATGGAGATGTCCCCATTGGGATGGAGATGACCCCACTGGGATCTCCACCATTATGGGATGGAGATGACTCCATTGGGATGGAGATGACCCCATTGGGATGGAGATGTCCCCACTGGGATCTCCACCACTATGGGATGGAGATGATGTCCCCACTGGGATCTCCGCCATTATGGGATGGAGATGATGTCCACACTGGGATCTCTGCCATTATGGGATGGAGATGTCCCCATTGGGATGGAGATATCCCCAACAGAACGAAGACATCCCCAACGTGACGAAGACCCCTCCAACCCCCCCATAGGACCTCCTGAATCAATCCCCAACCCCAATTGTCCCCATTATCCTTCCCAGGTCCTCCAGGCCAACTGGTGACATGGCCTCCCAGCTCGGTACTGACGGCCCGGTTGCGCCGTCTGGTGGCCGCGTGCCAGCGCTCGTGTCACCGGCAACGGTTGCGGGTCGAGGCGGCCGCGCGGGGCGAGAGGAGACGACGGCGTTGCGAAGCTGCCTGTAAGCTCAAGGAGATGGCCAGGAGGCAGAAACAACAGAGGTATGGGGGTTGTTTTGTTTGTGGGGTCACGGGAAGATCCTATGGGTTCCTGGGGGGCGTTGGGAAGTCTTACTATGGGTTTTGGGGTCTTGGAGGTACTGGTTTTGGGGTTTGGCCCGCGTGTTGAGGTTTTTGGGGGGTCTTGGAGATCGTGTTTTGGGGTTGGTGGGACCCCATGGGTTGAGGTTTTGGGTTCTGGGACCCCGTATTTTGGGTTTTGGGGTTGGTGGGACCCCATATGTAGAGTTTTGAAGGTCACATCTTGGGTTTCGTAGTTGGTGGGAACTCCATGTGTTGAGTTTGGGGTTCTGGGACCCTGTGTGTTGGGTTTTGGGGTCAGTAGGACCATCCATGTTGGGTGTTGGGGTCGGTAGGACCATCCATGTTGGGTTTTGGGGTCGGTAGGTCCATCCATGTTGGGTTTTGGGGTCGGTAGGACCATCCATGTTGGGTAGGACCGTACACATTGGGTTTTGGGGTCGGTAGGACCATCCATGTTGGGTTTTGGGGTCGGTAGGACCATCCATGTTGGGTAGGACCGTACACATTGGGTTTTGGGGTCGGTAGGACCATCCATGTTGGGTAGGACCGTACACATTGGGTTTTGGGGTCGGTAGGACCATCCATGTTGGGTTTTGGGGTCGGTAGGACCATCCATGTTGGGTAGGACCGTACACATTGGGTTTTGGGGTCGGTAGGACCATCCATGTTGGGTTTTGGGGTCGGTAGGACCATCCATGATGGGTAGGACCGTACATGTTGGGTTTTGGGGTCGGTAGGACCATCCATGTTGGGTTTTGGGGTCGGTAGGACCATCCATGTTGGGTAGGACCGTACATGTTGGGTTTTGGGGTCGGTAGGACCATCCATGTTGGGTAGGACCGTACATGTTGGGTTTTGAGGTCTGTAGGACCATCCATGTTGGGTTTTGGGGTCGGTAGGACCATCCATGTTGGGTAGGACCGTACATGTTGGGTTTTGGGGTCGGTAGGACCATCCATGTTGGGTTTTGGGGTCGGTAGGACCATCCATGTTGGGTAGGACCGTACACATTGGGTTTTGGGGTCGGTAGGACCATCCATGTTGGGTTTTGGGGTTGGTAGGACCATCCATGTTGGGTAGAACCCTACACGTTGGGTTTTGGGGTTGGTAGGATCATCCATATTGGGTTTTGGGGTCTGTAGGACCATCCATGTTGGGTTTTGGGGTCGGTAAGACCATACACGTTGGGTTTTGGGGTCGGTAGGACCCCATGCATTGGATTTTTGGGGTTGGAGTTGAGTTCTGGGATGCTGAAGTGACACCTGTGGGACTTCAGGTCTGTGAAGAGCCCCATTTTCTCCCCCACAACCCCATTTTTGGGTTCCCACCACCAACTTCCGCCCCCCGCCATGATCCTCCAGGTGGACGCGTCGCGAACAAGCCGACTTCTACCGCGTGGTTTCCACTTATGGGGTGGAATTTGAACCCGAAACTCGACGTTTCCGTTGGGGTCGATTCCGAGCCCTGGCCCGGCTCGAGAGGAAGACGGATGAGAGTTTGGCCAAATTCTTCCATGGATTCGTGGCCATGTGCCGTCAGGTCTGTCGCCTGCCACCGGCCCCAGGAGACGGTAGGATTTAGGGTCTTGGCCCTATAGGGGCGGAGGGGGTCGTCGTAGTGGTGGGGATGGGGGTTTGAGGTGTCCCAGTGGGGTCAGTGGGTTGGGATGTGAGGATTCCCTGTTGGGGCGTTGGTTGGAGGACGTCTCCTTTGGGTTTGGGATGGCTCTGTGGGGGTTGGAGGCGTCTGTGTGGGGTTTGTGGAGGTCTCCACCCCACGGATGGGTTGGGTTTGTGATAGGGTCAGTGGGTTGGAGGACGTCTCCATGGGGTTTGGGACGGCTCTGTGGGGTTGAGGAATATCTTCACGGGGTTGCTTGGGTTGGGGGACGTGTCTCAGTGGGTTTGGGGTTGTCTTTATGGGGTTGAAGAATGTCTCCGTGGGGTTGGGTGATGTCTTTATAGGGTTGGGTGATGTCTTTATGGGGTTGGGTGATGTCTTTATGGGGTTGGAGGACATCTTCATGGGGTTGGACATCTTTATGGGGTTGGAGAACGTCTTTATGGGGTTGGAGAACATCTTCATAGGGTTGAATGTCTCCATGGGGTTGGAGAACATCTTCATAGGGTTGAATGTCTCCATGGGGTTGGAGGACGTCTTTATGGGGTTGGAGGACATCTTTATGGGGTTGAACGTCTCTATGGGGTTGGAGGACGTCTTTATGGGGTTGGAGATCATCTCCATGGGGTTGGAGGCAGACGTCTCCATGGGGTTGGACGTCTCTATGGGGTTGGAGAACACCTTCATAGGGTTGAATGTCTTTATGGGGTTGGAAGACGTCTTTATGGGGTTGGAGGACGTCTTTATGGGGTTGGAGGACGTATTTATGGGGTCGGAGGATGTCTTTATGGGGTTGGAGGACATCTTTATGGGGTTGAACGTCTTTATGAGTTTGGAGGACGTCTTTATGGGGTTGGAGGACGTCTTTATGGGGTTGGAGGACATCTTTATGGGGTTGGAGGACGTCTTTATGGGGTTGGAGGACGTCTTTATGGGGTTGGAGGACGTCTTTATGGGGTTGGAGGACGTCTTTATGGGGTTGGAGGACATCTTTATGGGGTTGAATGTCTTTATGGGGTTGGAGGACGTCTTTATGGGGTTGAACATCTTTATGGGGTTGGAGGACGTCTTTATAGGGTCGGAGGACGTCTTTATGGGGTTGGAGGACATCTTTATGGGGTTGAACGTCTTTATGGGGTTGAAGGACATCTTTATGGGGTTGGAGGACATCTTTATGGGGTCGGAGGACGTCTTTATGGTGTTGGAGGACATCTTTATGGTGTTGGAGGACTTTTCTCACCACCATCACCATCTCCTCCACCACCTTTTTTGATTCCTCACCCAATTCAGAACCTCCGGATCCTTCGGTTCCGGTGACCCCCATCTCAGCCGACCGCGCCGCCCGTTGCCTCCGTCGTTTATCCCTCCTCCGTCGTCTCCGTGAACAAGTCCTCCGTCATCCTTTACTTCCTTCACGTTTGGCTTTATGTCCTCAACCCGGTCCGGAACTTCCGGCTTGGTGGCAACGTGGTAGACATGATGGTGAATTACTTCATGGAGTGGCCCGACACGGTTTGGCAAGACCGGAAGCTTCCGTTATCGGTGATCCGGATTTCTCCTTTTTGGCTTCGCGGTGTCGATTCCTTCGTGCCCAAACGTCGCCAGGTGGAGTCCTACAGGCCTCACCTGGTGGTGGTGGCGGTGGTGGTGGTGGTGGTGGTGGTGTTGGTGGACCAACGGTGCAACCTCAAGGAACAGAAGATGAAGATTCGGAGCTTGAGATGGGGAAGCTCTCGGCCACCGGGTCCGAATCGTCGTCGTGCGATGAGGACAGCGACGAGGAGAGGGGTGAGGGGGGAAAAAGAAAAGGGGACGGCGTGGGCATGGTGGGATCTCGAGGTTGGGGGGGTGTTTGGTGGTGGGATCTCAGTAGGGTTGGGTGGTGGGATCTCCAAGGTTGGGTGGTGGGATCTCCAAGGTTGGGTGGTGGGATGTCCAAGGTTGGGTGGTGGATCTCAGTAGGGTTGGGTGGTGGGATCTCCAAGGTTGGGTGGTGGGATCTCCAAGGTTGGGTGGTGGATCTCAGTAGGGTTTGGTGGTGGGATCTCAGTAGGGTTGGGTGGTGGATGTCCAAGGTTGGGTGGTGGGATCTCAGTAGGGTTGGGTGGTGGGATGTCCAAGGTTGGGTGGTGGATCTCAGTAGGGTTGGGTGGTGGATGTCCAAGGTTGGGTGGTGGATCTCAGTAGGGTTGGGTGGTGGATGTCCAAGGTTGGGTGGTGGGATCTCAGTAGGGTTGGGTGGTGGATGTCCAAGGTTGGGTGGTGGATCTCAGTAGGGTTGGGTGGTGGGATCTCCAAGGTTGGGTGGTGGATCTCAGTAGGGTTGGGTGGTGGATGTCCAAGGTTGGGTGGTGGATCTCAGTAGGGTTTGGTGGTGGGATCTCAGTAGGGTTGGGTGGTGGGATCTCAGTAGGGTTGGGTGGTGGATGTCCAAGGTTGGGTGGTGGATGTCCAAGGTTGGGTGGTGGATCTCAGTAGGGTTGGGTGGTGGATGTCCAGGGTTGGGTGGTGGATCTCAGTAGGGTTGGGTGGTGGATCTCAGTAGGGTTGGGTGGTGGGATCTCAGTAGGGTTGGGTGGTGGGATGTCCAAGGTTGGGTGGTGGGATGTCCAAGGTTGGGTGGTGGGATCTCAGTAGGGTTGGGTGGTGGATGTCCAAGGTTGGGTGGTGGATCTCAGTAGGGTTGGGTGGTGGGATCTCAGTAGGGTTGGGTGGTGGGATCTCCAAGGTTGGGTGGTGGATCTCAGTAGGGTTGGGTGGTGGATCTCAGTAGGGTTGGGTGGTGGGATCTCCAAGGTTGGGTGGTGGATCTCAGTAGGGTTGAGTGGTGGATGTCCAAGGTTGGGTGGTGGATCTCAGTAGGGTTGGGTGGTGGGATCTCAGTAGGGTTGGGTGGTGGGATGTCCAAGGTTGGGTGGTGGATCTCAGTAGGGTTGGGTGGTGGATGTCCAAGGTTGGGTGGTGGATCTCAGTAGGGTTTGGTGGTGGGATCACAGTAGGGTTGGGTGGTGGGATCACAGTAGGGTTGGGTGGTGGGATCTCAGTAGGGTTGGGTGGTGGATGTCCAAGGTTGAGTGGTGGATCTCAGTAGGGTTGGGTGGTGGGATCTCAGTAGGGTTGGGTGGTGGGATCACAGTAGGGTTGGGTGGTGGGATCTCAGTAGGGTTGGGTGGTGGATGTCCAAGGTTGGGTGGTGGGATCACAGTAGGGTTGGGTGGTGGGATCTCAGTAGGGTTGGGTGGTGGATGTCCAAGGTTGGGTGGTGGATCTCAGTAGGGTTGGGTGGTGGGATCTCAGTAGGGTTGGGTGGTGGATGTCCAGGGTTGGGTGGTGGATCTCAGTAGGGTTGGGTGGTGGATCTCAGTAGGGTTGGGTGGTGGGATCGGGTTTGGTGGTGGGATCTCAGTAGGGTTGGGTGGTGGGATCTCAGTAGGGTTGGGTGGTGGGATGTCCAAGGTTGGGTGGTGGGATGTCCAAGGTTGGGTGGTGGGATCTCAGTAGGGTTGGGTGGTGGATGTCCAAGGTTGGGTGGTGGATCTCAGTAGGGTTGGGTGGTGGGATCTCAGTAGGGTTGGGTGGTGGGATCTCCAAGGTTGGGTGGTGGATCTCAGTGGGGTTGGGTGGTGGATGTCCAAGGTTGGGTGGTGGATCTCAGTAGGGTTGGGTGGTGGGATCTCAGTAGGGTTGGGTGGTGGATGTCCAAGGTTGGGTGGTGGGATCTCAGTAGGGTTTGGTGGTGGATCTCAGTAGGGTTTGGTGGTGGGATCTCAGTAGGGTTGGGTGGTGGGATCTCCAAGGTTGGGTGGTGGATCTCAGTAGGGTTTGGTGGTGGGATCTCCAAGGTTGGGTGGTGGATGTCCAAGGTTGGGTGGTGGATCTCAGTAGGGTTGGGTGGTGGATGTCCAAGGTTGGGTGGTGGATCTCAATAGGGTTTGGTGGTGGGATCTCAGTAGGGTTGGGTGGTGGGAACCCCAAAATTTGGGATAGGACCCCAGAAT
This sequence comes from Alectoris magna, assembly GCA_030625065.1. Taxonomy (NCBI): domain Eukaryota; kingdom Metazoa; phylum Chordata; class Aves; order Galliformes; family Phasianidae; genus Alectoris; species Alectoris magna. The sequence continues at coordinate 11,408,129 of CM060577.1, read as the reverse complement.
TTCACACTGGAACCCCAGATTTGGCGTGGGACCCCAAAAATGTCCCATAGGACCCCAAAAATATCCCATGGGACCCCAAAGTTTGGTGTGGGACCCCAAAATGTCCCATAGGACCCCAAAAGTCTCCCATAGGATCCCAAAGTTTGGTGTGGGACCCCAAAATGTCCCATAGGACCCCAAAAATGTCCCATAGGACCCCAAAAATATCCCATGGGACCCCAAAGTTTGGTGTGGGACCCCAAAATGTCCCATAGGACCCCAAAAGTCTCCCATAGGATCCCAAAGTTTGGTGTGGGACCCCAAAATGTCCCATAGGACCCCAAAAGTCTCCCATAGGACCCCAAAGTATGGTGTGGGACCCCAAAATGTTCCATAGGACCCCAAAAGTTTCCCATAGGACCCCAAAATTTGGTGTGGGACCCCAAAATGTCCCATAGGACCCCAAAAATGTCCCATAGGACCCCAAAAGTCTCCTATAGGACCCCAAAAATCTCTCATAGGACCCCAAAAATCTCCCATAGGACCCCAAAATTTGGTGTGGGACCCCAAAATGTCCCATAGGACCCCAAAATTTGGTGTGGGACCCCCAAAATGTCCCATAGGACCTCAAAAATCTCCCATAGGACCCCAAAATTTGGTGTGGGACCCCAAAAATCTCCCATAGGACCCCAAAATTTGGTGTGGGACCCCCAAAATGTCCCATAGGACCCCAAAAGTCTCCCATAGGACCCCAAAAGTCTCCTATAGGACCCCAAAATGTCCCATAGGACCCCAAAATATCCCATAGGACCCCACAAATCTCCCATAGAATCCCCATCGTTTGCTGTAGGACCCCAAAACCCTTCATTGCCCCCCCCCAAAATTCCCCATAGGACCCCAAACTTCCCATCTCCCCCCCCCACCTTTTTATGCCCCCCCCCCCCCATCCCTATCACCCCCACCCCCATTCCCTTCCCCCCCCCCAATTTTGGGGTTGCCCCCCCCCTATTTTGGGGTTGCCACCCCCTTATTTTGGGGTTGCCCCCCCCTACTTTGGGGTTGCCCCCCCCCCTATTTTGGGGTTGCCTCCCCCTTATTTTAAGGTTGCCTCCCCCTTATTTTGGGGTTGCCCCCCCCTACTTTGGGGTTGCCCCCCCCCCCCTATTTTGGGGTTGCCTCCCCCTTATTTTAAGGTTGCCTCCCCCTTATTTTGGGGTTGCCCCCCCCCAATTTTGGGGTTGCCCCCCCCTTATTTTGGGGTTGCCCCCCCCCTATTTTGGGGTTGCCACCCCCTTATTTTGGGGTTGCCCCCCCCCCTATTTTGGGGTTGCCTCCCCCTTATTTTGGGGTTGCCCCCCCCCCTATTTTGGGGTTGCCCCCCCCCCTATTTTGGGGTTGCCACCCCCTTATTTTGGGGTTGCCCCCCCCTACTTTGGGGTTGCCCCCCCCCCTATTTTGGGGTTGCCTCCCCCTTATTTTAAGGTTGCCTCCCCCTTATTTTGGGGTTGCCCCCCCCCTATTTTGGGGTTGCCACCCCCTTATTTTGGGGTTGCCCCCCCCCCCTATTTTGGGGTTGCCACCCCCTTATTTTGGGGTTGCCCCCCCCCTATTTTGGGGTTGCCTCCCCCTTATTTTGGGGTTGCCCCCCCCCCTATTTTGGGGTTGCCACCCCCCTATTTTGGGGTTGCCTCCCCCTTATTTTAAGGTTGCCTCCCCCTTATTTTGGGGTTACCTCCCCCTTATTTTGGGGTTGCCCCCCCCCAATTTTGGGGTTGCCACCCCCTTATTTTGGGGTTGCCCCCCCCCTATTTTGGGGTTGCCTCCCCCTTATTTTGGGGTTACCTCCCCCTTATTTTGGGGTTGCCCCCCCCCTATTTTGGGGTTGCCTCCCCCTTATTTTGGGGTTGCCCCCCCCTATTTTGGGGTTGCCCCCCCCCCTATTTTGGGGTTGCCACCCCCTTATTTTGGGGTTGCCCCCCCCCTATTTTGGGGTTGCCTCCCCCTTATTTTAAGGTTGCCTCCCCCTTATTTTGGGGTTACCTCCCCCTTATTTTGGGGTTGCCCCCCCCCAATTTTGGGGTTGCCACCCCCTTATTTTGGGGTTGCCCCCCCCCTATTTTGGGGTTGCCTCCCCCTTATTTTGGGGTTACCTCCCCCTTATTTTGGGGTTGCCCCCCCCCTATTTTGGGTTGCCTCCCCCTTATTTTGGGGTTGCCACCCCCCTATTTTGGGGTTGCCACCCCCTTATTTTGGGGTTGCCTCCCCCTTATTTTAAGGTTGCCTCCCCCTTATTTTGGGGTTGCCCCCCCCCTATTTTGGGGTTGCCCCCCCCCCTATTTTGGGGTTGCCCCCCCCCCAATTTTGGGGTGCCACCCCCTTATTTTGGGGTTGCCCCCCCCCTATTTTGGGGTTGCCACCCCCTTATTTTGGGGTTGCCCCCCCCCAATTTTGGGGTTGCCACCCCCTTATTTTGGGGTTGCCCCCCCCCCCAATTTTGGGGTTGCCCCCCCCCTATTTTAGGGTGCCCCCCCCCTTATTTTAGGGTGCCCCCCCCCCTTTATTTTGGGGTCCCCCCCCCTCAGGTGCAGCGTTGGGACCCCTCGGCCCCAAACTCTCCGAGGACGACGACGACGACGATAACGAAGATAACGAAGATAACGAAGATGAGGGGGTGTCCCCCCCCCCCCACAGCGCTGTGCCCCCCCCGGGACCACCCCGGCACCTCCATGAATGGCCCAAGGTGACCCCCCCCCCCCCCCCCCTCAATTAATGCCCCCTCTCCATCCCCCCCCCCCCACCCCAAATTAATGAGCCCCCCCCGCTATTAATTTTCATCTCCCTCCCCCCCAGTTAATTTCCAGCCCCCCCCCCAATTAATTTCCATGACCTCCCCCCCCAATTAATTTCCATGCCTCCCTTCTTGCCCCCCCCCATTAATTTCCATGCCCCCCCCCCTTAATTTTGCCCCCCCCCCTTAATTTTCAGCCCCCACCCCCTATATAATTCCAGGACCCCCCCCCCCCCCAATTTTGCCCCCCCCCTTAATTAATTTCCAGGATCCCACCCCCATTGATTAATCTTGGGATTGCCCCCCTCCCAATTAATTTTCAGCCCCCCCCCCCATATGTTTTCAAGACCCCCATTTCATTTTCAGCCCCCCCCCCTTTAGTTTTGCCCCCCCCCCCCCAATTAATTTAAAGGACCTCCCCCCAATTAATTACTACTCATTGCCCCCCCCCCCCAATTTCAGCCCCCATCCCCCCTTAGTCTTCATGAACCCCCCCCCATTAATTTAAAGCCCCCCCCTTTAATTTAAAGCCCCCCCCCTTTAATTTAAAGGCCCCCCCCTTTAATTTCTGATGCCCCCCCCCCATAATTTCCCCCCCACCCCCCCATTAATTTAAAGAACCCCCCCTAATTTTTGACCCCTGCCCCCCCCCCCCGTTAATTTAAACCCTCCCCCCCCAATTAATTCCAAGGACCCCCCCCTAATTAATTCCAAGGACCCCCCCCAATTAATTCCAAGGACCCCCCCCCAATTAATTCTAAGGACCCCCCCCAATTAATTCCCCCCTCTCCCCCCAACCCCCCCCCCCCCCAAATCCCCTCTTTAATTATCAATGCAACCCCCATTAATTTTCTCCCCCCTCCCCCCGTTAATTTAAACCCTCCCCCCCCAATTAATTCCAAGGACCCCCCCCAATTAATTCCAAGGACCCCCCCCAATTAATTCCAAGGACCCCCCCCCAATTAATTCTAAGGACCCCCCCCAATTAATTCCCCCTCACCCCCCAACGCCCCCCCCCCCCCAAATCCCCTCTTTAATTATCAATGCAACCCCCATTAATTTTCTCCCCCCTCCCCCCGTTAATTTAAACCCTCCCCCCCCAATTAATTCCAAGGACCCCCCCCAATTAATTCCAAGGACCCCCCCCAATTAATTCCAAGGACCCCCCCCCAATTAATTCTAAGGACCCCCCCCAATTAATTCCCCCTCACCCCCCAACGCCCCCCCCCCCCCAAATCCCCTCTTTAATTATCAATGCAACCCCCATTAATTTTCTCCCCCCTCCCCCCGTTAATTTAAACCCTTCCCCCCCTAATTAATTCCAAGGACCCCCCCCCTAATTAATTCCAAGGACGCCCCCCTAATTAATTCCAAGGACCCCCCCCTAATTAATTCCCCCTCTCCCCCCACCCCCCCCCCAAATCCCCTCTTTAATTATCGATGCTCCCCCCATTAATTTTCTCCCCCCCCCCCCCGTTAATTTAAACCCTCCCCCCCCAATTAATTCCAAGGACCCCCCCCCAATTAATTCTAAGGACCCCCCCCAATTAATTCTAAGGACCCCCCCCCAATTAATTCTAAAGACCCCCCACTAATTAATTCTAAGGACCCCCCCCAATTAATTCCCCCTCTCCCCCCAACCCCCCCCCCCCCCCCCAAATCCCCTCTTTAATTATCAATGCAACCCCCATTAATTTTCTCCCCCCTCCCCCCGTTAATTTAAACCCTTCCCCCCCTAATTAATTCCAAGGACCCCCCCCCTAATTAATTCCAAGGACGCCCCCCCAATTAATTCCAAGGACCCCCCCCAATTAATTCCCCCTCTCCCCCCAGCCCCCCCCCCATCCCCTTTAATTATCGATGCTCCCCCCATTAATTTTCTCCCCCCTCCCCCCGTTAATTTAAACCCTTCCCCCCCAATTAATTCCAAGGACCCCCCCCAATTAATTCCAAGGACCCCCCCCCAATTAATTCTAAAGACCCCCCCCTAATTAATTCAAAGTACCCCCCCCCAATTAATTCCCCCTCTCCCCCCAACGCCCCCCCATCCCCTTTAATTATCGCTGCTCCCCCCGTTAATTTCCACCCCCCCGTTAATTTAAACCCTCCCCCCTCCCTCAATATGAATTCAACCCCCCCCCTCCCCTCCCCTCTTTTACTAATTAACTAATTAATGACTAATTATTCCCCCCCCCCCCATAGGAACGTGCCCTGATGCGTCGATTGGAGCAGATCTGTCACGTGATATTAACGGGTCAATGGCCCGAACACGAAACCCCCCCCCAAGGAAATGGAGGAGGTGGGGGGGGAGGGGGGGGGACAACGATGACCACGACGTATTTTGGGGACCCCCCCCCATCATCATCATCACCAACGACCCCCCCGCTTCCTCCTTATACCCGTTTACGCCCCCCCGGAAAAGAATTCACCGTGCAGATCAAAGACGTGAGTTCCATTTTTTTTTTGGGGGGGGGGGGCCCAAAATTGGAGGGGGGGGGGGGGTCCCTTTAATTATTGGGGGGGGTCCCTTTAATTTTGGGCCCATCTCCCCCATTTTGAGTCGTATTTCGGGACCCCCCCCCCTCAAATTTGGGACCCCCCCCCCCTTTGAAATCTGGGAGTCATTTTAGGGTGCGGGGTCCCTTTAATTTGGGTTCCCCTTAATTTGGGGGGGGGGTCCCTTTAATTTTGGGCCCATCTCCCCCATTTTGAGTCGTATTTTGGGACCCCCCCCCCCCCTCAAATTAAGGACCCCCCCTCTCAAATTTCGGGACCCCCCCTTCAAATTTGGGACCCCCCCCTTTGAAATCTGGGAGTCATTTTAGGGTGCGGGGTCCCTTTAATTTGGGTTCCCCTTAATTTGGGGGGGGGGTCCCTTTAATTTTGGGCCCATCTCCCCCATTTTGAGTCGTATTTTGGGACCCCCCCCCCCCTCAAATTAAGGACCCCCCCTCTCAAATTTGGGACCCCCCCCCCCTTTGAAATCTGGGAGTCAGTTTGGGGTGCGGGGTCCCTTTAATTATTGGGGGGGGTCCCTTTAATTTTGGGCTCATGGGGAGTCAAACTTTGGGACCCCCCCCCTCAAATTTTAGGACCCCCCCCCCTCAAATGTTGGGACCCCCCCCTCAAATTTTAGGACCCCCCCTCAAATTTCGGGACTCCCCCCTTCAAATTTGGGACCCCCCCCTTTGAAATCTGGGAGTCATTTTAGGGTGCGGGGTCCCTTTAATTTGGGTTCCCCTTAATTTGGGGGGGGGGGTCCCTTTAATTTTGGGCCCATCTCCCCCATTTTGAGTCATATTTTGGGACCCCCCCCCCCTCAAATTAAGGACCCCCCCCTTCAAATTTGGGACCCCCCCCCTTTGAAATCTGGGAGTCAGTTTGGGGTGCGGGGTCCCTTTAATTATTGGGGGGGGGTCCCTTTAATTTTGGGCTCATGGGGAGTCAAACTTTGGGACCCCCCCCTCAAATTTTAGGACCCCCCCCCTCAAATGTTGGGACCCCCCCCTCAAATTTTAGGACCCCCCCTCAAATTTCGGGACTCCCCCCTTCAAATTTGGGACCCCCCCCTTTGAAATCTGGGAGTCATTTTAGGGTGCGGGGTCCCTTTAATTTGGGTTCCCCTTAATTTGGGGGGGGGGGTCCCTTTAATTTTGGGCCCATCTCCCCCATTTTGAGTCATATTTTGGGACCCCCCCCCCCTCAAATTAAGGACCCCCCCCTCTCAAATTTGGGACCCCCCCCCCTTTGAAATCTGGGAGTCAGTTTGGGGTGCGGGGTCCCTTTAATTATTGGGGGGGGGTCCCTTTAATTTTGGGCTCATGGGGAGTCAAACTTTGGGACCCCCCCCCTCAAATTTTAGGACCCCCCCCTTAAATGTTGGGACCCCCCCCTCAAATTTTAGGACCCCCCCTCAAATTTCGGGACCCCCCCCCTCAAATTTGGGACCCCCCCCCTTTGAAATCTGGGAGTCATTTTAGGGTGCGGGGTCCCTTTAATTTGGGTTCCCCTTAATTTGGGGGGGGGGTCCCTTTAATTTTGGGCCCATCTCCCCCATTTTGAGTCGTATTTTGGGACCCCCCCCCCTCAAATTAAGGACCCCCCCCCTTCAAATTTGGGACCCCCCCCCTTTGAAATCTGGGAGTCAATTTGGGGTGCGGGGTCCCTTTAATTATTGGGGGGGGGTCCCTTTAATTTTGGGCTCATGGGGAGTCAAACTTTGGGACCCCCCCCTCAAATTTTAGGACCCCCCCCCTCAAATGTTGGGACCCCCCCCTCAAATTAAGGACCCCCCCTCTCAAATTTCGGGACCCCCCCACCTCAAATTTGGGACCCCCCCCCTTTGAAATCTGGGAGTCATTTTAGGGTGCGGGGTCCCTTTAATTTGGGTTCCCCTTAATTTGAGGGGGGGGGTCCCTTTAATTACGGGGGGGGTCCCTTTAATTTTGGGCCCATCTCCCCCATTTTGAGTCGTATTTTGGGACCCCCCCCCCCCCTAATTTGGGACCCCCCCCTCCAATTTTGGGACCCCCCCCCTCATTTCCCATTCCCCTTTAATTTGGTGGGGGGGGGGTTCCCTTAATTCCTCCCCCATTGCCATCCACTATTTTTTCTGTGCCCCCCCCCCCCCCAATTAATCGATTAATTAACCCCCCCCCCCCCCAATTAATCGATTAATTAACCCCCCCCCCCCCTCATCAGGAGGAAGGGCTGAAGCTGACGTTCCAGAAGCACCGCCTGGGGGGGCCCCCCCATCCCCCCCCCCAATGGGACCCTCCGGGACCCCCCCCCAAATTCCGGACCCCCCCCCAAGAAAAGCAGCAAGAAATTGGTGGAGGTGAGTGGGAAAGGGGGGGGGGGGGGGGGCAATTTTGGGACCCCCCCCCCAAATTAATTTGCCCCTCCCCCCCCCCCCCCCCCCATTAATTGTTGCCCTCAATGTTGTCATCCCCCCCCCCCCCCCCCCCCCATTAATTTTGGGACCCCCCCCCTTTAATTGTTCCCCCTATATGTGGCCCCCCCCCCTCCCCCCAATTAATTTTGGGGACCCCCCCATTAATTTTACACCCCCCCCCCTTACTAATTATACCCCCCCCCATTAATTTTGGGACCCCCCCCCCCCGTTCATTATTGCCCCTT
>CM060577.1:11344204-11400123 GCA_030625065.1 Alectoris magna | reverse complement strand
GATACCTATCGGCCCAATCGCGATACCTATCGGCCCTATCGCGATACCTATCAGCCCTATCGTGATATCTATCGGCCCTGTCGTGATACCTATCGGCCCGGTCATGATACCTATCAGCCATGTTGCGATACCTATCGGCCCTGTCGCGATACCTATCGGCCCTATCGTGATACCTATCGGCCTGGTCATGATACCTATCAGCCATGTTGCGATACCTATCAGCCCTATCGCGATACCTATCGGCCCTATCGCAATACCTATCGGCCCGGTCATGATACCTATCAGCCATGTCACGATACCTATCGGCCCAATCGCGATACCTATCGGCCCAATCGCGATACCTATCGACCCCATCGTGATACCTATCGGCCTGGTCATGATACCTATCAGCCATGTTGCGATACCTATCAGCCATGTTGCGATACCTATCAGCCCTATCGCAATACCTATCAGCCCTATCGTGATACCTATCGGCCCGGTCATGATACCTATCAGCCATGTCACGATACTTATCGGCCCTATCACAATACCTATCGGCCCAATCGCGATACCTATCGGCCCTATTGCGATACCTATCAGCCCTATCGCGATACCTATCGGCCCTGTCGTGATACTTATCGGCCTGGTCATGATACCTATCAGCCATGTCGCGATACCTATCAGCCCTATCGCGATACCTATCTATATGCCCTATATCTATATGCCCTACTGTGATGTCTATTGGCCCTGTCGCAATATCTATCGACCCTGTTGCAATATTTATCGGCCCTATCGCGATATCTGTTGGCCCTGTCACGATATTGGCCCTGTTGTGATATCTATCGGCCCTATCGTGATATGTGTAGGCCCTGTCATGATATCAGCCCTGTCGCGATATCTATCGTCCGTATCATGGTATCTATCAGCCCTATCGTGATATCTATGGGGCCTATCGTGATATTTATCAGTCACGATACCACCCCTGTCACGATACCCCTGTCTCGATACCACCCCTGTTGCGATCCCCCTGTCACGATATCACCCCTATGGCAATCCCCCGTCACGATATCACCCTTATCGCGATCCCCCTGTCTTGATATCACCCCTACGGCGATCCCCCTGTCACGATAGCTCCCCTATTGCGATCCCCCTGTCACAATACCACCCCTGTCATGATCCCCCTGTCACGATACCACCCCTATCGCGATAGCCTTGTCTCAATACCACCCCTATGGCGATCCCTCTGTCACGATACCACACCTATGGCGATCCCCCTGTCACGATAGCACCCCTATTGCGATACCCCTGTCTCGATATCACCCCTATCACGATCCCCCTGTCACGATATCACCCCTATCGCGATCCCCCTGTCATGATATCACCCCTATCGCGATAGCCTTGTCTCAATACCACCCCTATTGCGACACCCCTGTCTCGATATCACCCCTGTCGCGATCCCCCTGTCACGATATCACCCCTATCGTGATAGCCTTGTCTCAATAGCACCCCTATGGCGATCCCCCTGTCACGATATCACCCCTATCGTGATCCCCCTGTCACGATATCACCCTTATCGTGATCCCCCTGTCGCGATACCACCCCTGTCGCGATCCCCCTGTCACGATACCACCCCTATGGCGATCCCCCTGTCACGATATCACCCCTATCGTGATCCCCCTGTCACAATATCACCCCGTCTCGATCCCCCTGTCTCGATATCACCCCTATCGCGATAGCCTTGTCTCAATACCACCCCTATCGTGATCCCCCTGTCACGATACCAGCCCTGTCGCGATCCCTCTGTCGCGATAGCACCCCTATCGCGACAGAGCGGTGACGCCGTGCCCGCCCCACAGGTTGCTCCCTGCAGCTCCCGCCGGACGACGCCGTGTGGGCGCAGCTGGCAGCCGCCGTGGAGGAGCTGCGGATCCGAGGGGCAGCGAGGGGGGGGGGGGGGGGGGGGGGGGCAGAAAGGGGGAAGGGGGGGGGGCAGAACTGTGAGGGGGGGGGCAGAAAGGGGGGGGCAGATCTGTGAGGGGGGGCAGAACTGAGATGGGGGGCAGGACTGCAATGGGGGGCAGAAAAGGGGGGCAGATCTGAGATGGGGGGGCAGAACTGAGATTGGGGGGGCAGAACTGAGATGGGGGGGCAGAACTGAGATGGGGGCAGAACTGCAATGAGGGGCAGAAAAGGGGGGCAGATCTGTGATGGGGGGGCAGAAAGGGGGGGGCAGATCTGTGAGGGGGGGCAGAACTGAGATGGGGGGCAGAACTGCAATGGGGGGCAGAAAAGGGGGGCAGATCTGCGATGGGGGGCAGAAAGGGGGGGCAGATCTGTGATGGGGGGGGCAGAACTGAGATGGGGGGCAGAAAAGGGGGGCAGATCTGCGATGGGGGGCAGAAAGGGGGCAGATCTGTGGGGGGGGGAGAAAGGGGGGGCAGATCTGTGAGGGGGGGCAGAACTGAGATGGGGGGCAGAAAGGGGGGGGCAGATCTGTGATGGGGGGCAGAAAGGGGGGGGCAGATCTGTGAGGGGGGGCAGAACTGAGATGGGGGGCAGATCTGCGATGGGGGGGCAGAACTGAGATGGGCAGAACTGCAATGGGGGGCAGAAAGGGGGGGGGGGCAGATCTGTGAGGGGGGGCAGATCAGTGATGGGGGGCAGAACTGCAATGGGGGGCAGAAAGGTGGGGGGCAGATCTGTGATGGGGGGTGGGGGGCAGAACTGCGATGGGGGGCAGAAAGGGGGGGGGGGGCAGAACTGCCATGTGGGGCTGAGGGATGGGGGGCAGAACTGCCATGGGGGGCAGAACTGAGTTGGGGGGCAGAAAGGGGGGGGGAGCTGAGGGGGCAGAATTGAGATGGGGGGCAGAACTGCAATGGGGGGTGGGGGGCAGAACTGCGATGGGGGGCAGAAAGCTGGGGGGTAGAACTGCAAGGGAGGGCAGGAAGGGGGGGGGGAAGAACTGCCATGGGGGGCAGGGGGATGGGGGGCAGATCTGAGATGAGGGGCAGAACTGAGATGGGGGGCAGAAAGGTGGGGGGCAGAACTGTGAGGGGGGGCAGAACTGAGATGGGGGGCAGAACTGCAATGGGGGGCAGAAAGCGGGGGCAGATCTGTGAGGGGGGGCAGAACTGAGATGGGGGGTAGAAAAGGGGGCAGATCTGCGATGGGGGGCAGAAAGGGGGGGCAGATCTGTGATGGGGGGCAAAACTGCGGTGGGGGGCAGAACTGCGGTGGGGGGCAGAACTGAGATGGGGGGCAGAAAGGTGGGGGGAGCTGAGGGGGCAGAAAGGGGGGGCAGAACTGAGATGGGGGGCAGAACTGTGATGGGGGGCAGAAGGGGGGGGCAGAACTGTGAGGGGGGGCAGAAGGGGGGGGCAGAACTGCTATGTGGGGCCGATCTGCGATGGGGGGCAGAACTGCAAGGGGGGCAAATCTGTGAGGGGGGCAGGTCTGTGATGGGGGGCAGAATTGAGATGGGGGGCAGAATTGAGATGGGGGGCAGAACTGCAATGGGGGGCAGGGGGATGGGGGGCAGATCTGAGATGAGGGGCAGAACTGAGATGGGGGGCAGAAAGGGGGGGCAGAACTGCAATGGGGGGCAGAACTGCAATGTGGGGCAGAAAGGTGGGGGGCAGAACTGTGAGGGGGGGTGGGGGGCAGAACTGCGATGGGGGGCAGAAAGTGGGGGGGGGGGGCAGAACTGCGATGTGGGCAGAACTGCCATGGGGGGCAGAACTGTGAGGGGGGGCAGAAGGGGGGGGCAGAACTACAATGGGGGGCAGAAAGGTGGGGGGCAGATCTGTGATGGGGGGTGGGGGGCAGAACTGCGATGGGGGGCAGAACTGAGCTGGGGGGCAGAACTGTGATGGGGGGCAGAAAGGTGGGGGCAGAACTGTGATGGGGGGCAGAAAGGTGGGGGGCAGAACTGTGATGGGGGTTGGGGGCAGAACTGCGATGGGGGGCAGAAAGGTGGGGAGCTGGGGGGGGGGGGGGTTGGAACTTCAATGTGGGGCTGAGTGATGTGGGGCAGAGAGGGGGGGCTGGGGGGTGGGTGGCAGCGCCATGGGGGGCAGAAAGATGGGGGGCGGAGCGATGTGGGGCAGAGGGATGGGGGGCAGAAAGATGGGGGGCGGAGCGATGTGGGGCAGAGGGATGGGGGGCAGAAAGATGGGGGGCGGCGCCGTGGGGAGCAGAGATGTGGGGGAACCGCGATGTGGGGCAGGGGGATGGGGGGCAGAGGGGTAAGGGGTGGGGAGATAGATGGGGGGTGGAGAGATGGGGGGCAGAAAGATGGGGGGAGCAGAGAGATGGGGGGGAACTTCGATGTGGGGCAGGGGGTTGGGGGGCGGAGAAATGGGGGGAAGAGAGATGGGGGGAGCTGCGATGTGGGGCAGAGGGATGGGGGGCGGAGAGATGGGGGGCGGAAAGATGGGGGGAGCAGATGTGGGGCAAGGGAACTTCGATGTGGGGCAGGGGGATGGGGGGCTGGGGTTTGGGGGACAGCGACTTGGGGGGCAGAGAGATGTGGGGCAGTGACCTGGGGGGCAGAGGGGTGGGGGGCGGTGAGACGGGAACTGCAATGTGGGGCAGGGGGTCGGGGGCAGGGGATGTGTGGGGCAGAGGGATGGGGGGGCTCAGGGATGTGGGATAGTGAGATGTGGGGCAGAGACTTGGGGGGCAGAGGGATGTGGGGGGCAGGGGGATGTGGGGGGCGGAGGGATGGGGGGCTCAGGGATGTGGGGCTGAGATGGGGGGCAGAGAGATGGGGGGCAGAGGGGTGGGGGGAGCTGCAATGTGGGGCAGCGAGATGTGGGGGGCAGAGGGGTGGGAGGCAGAGGGGTGGGGGGCAGAGATGTGGGGGGCAGTGAGATGGGAAGGGCAATGTGGGGCAGGGGGTCGTGGGGCAGAGGGATGGGGGGCTCAGGGATGTGGGGTAGTGAGATGTGGGGCAGCGACTTGGGGGGCAGTGAGATGTGGGGGGCAGTGAGATGGGAAGGGCAACGTGGGGCAGGGGGTTGGGGGGCAAAGAGATGGGGGGCAGAGGGGTGGGGGGAGCTGCAGTGTGGGCAGCGAGATGTGGGGGGCAGAGGGGTGGGGGGCGGTGAGACGGGAACTGCAATGTGGGGCAGGGGCTCGGGGGGCAGGGGGATGTGTGGGGCAGAGGGATGGGGGGGCTCAGGGATGTGGGGTAGTGAGATGTGGGGCAGCGACTTGGGGGGCAGAGGGATGTGGGGGGCAGGGGGATGTGGGGGGCGGAGGGATGGGGGGCAGCGACTTGGGGGGCAGTGAGATGTGGGGGGCAGAGGGGTGGGGGGCAGTGAGATGGGCCGAGAGATGTGGGGCAGTAAGATGGGGGCAGAGGGGTGGGGGGCAGAGAGATGGGGGGCTGGGGGTTGGGGGGCAGTGAGATGTGGGGCAGAGAGATGGGGGGCTGGGGGTTGGGGGGCAGGGGGATGTGCGGGGCAGAGGGGTGGGGGGCTCGGATGTGGGGCAGAGACTTGGGGGGCAGTGAGAAATGGGGGGCGGAGGGGTGGGGGGCAGAAAGATGGGCCGAGAGATGTGGGGCAGAGGGTTGGGGGGCTGGGGGTTGGGGGGCAGGGGGGTGGGGGGCTCAGATGTGGGGCAGTGAGATGTGGGGCAGAGACTTGGGGGGCAGAGGGATGTAGGGGGCAGAGGGGGGGAAGGGGAGGGGGGGGACAGCGTGGGGACAATGGGACGTGGGGATGTCGTGACATGGGGATGTCACGGTATGGGGACAGATTGAAATGGGGATGTCGTGACATGGGGACAGTGGGACATGGGGATGTCACGATATGGGGACGTAGGGTCATGGGGATGTCGTGACATGGGGACAATGGGACGTGGGGATGTCGTGACATGGGGATGTCACGATATGGGGACATTGGGTCATGGGGATGTCGTGACATGGGGACAATGGGACGTGGGGATGTCGTGACATGGGGACAGTGGGACATGGGGATGTCGTGACATGGGGATGTCATGATATGGGGACATTGGGTCATGGGGATGTCGTGACATGGGGACAATGGGACGTGGGGATGTCGTGACATGGGGACAGTGGGACATGGGGATGTCGTGACATGGGGATGTCATGATATGGGGACATTGGGTCATGGGGATGTCGTGACATGGGGACAGTGGGACATGGGGATGTCATGACATGGGGACAGTGGGACGTGGGGATGTCGTGACATGGGGATGTCACGATATGGGGACATTGGGTCATGGGGATGTCGTGACATGGGGACAGTGGGACATGGGGATGTCGTGACATGGGGACAATGGGACACGGGGATGTCATGACATGGGGACAGTGGGACACAGGGATGTCATGACATGGGGACAGTGGGACATGGGGATGTCGTGACATGGGGATATCATGACATGGGGATATCATGACATGGGGACAGTGTGACATGGTGATATCGTGACATGGGGATGTCGGGACATGGGGACAGTTTGAAATGGGGATGTCGTGGCATGGGGACAGTGGGACATGGGGATGTCACGATATGGGGATGTCGTGACATGGGACCAGCGTGACATGGGGATATCATGACATGGGGAGAGTGTGACATGGGGATGTCGTGACATGGGGACGATGGGACGTGGGGATGTCGTGACATGGGGATATCATGACACGGGGACTGTGTGACATGGGGATGTCGTGACATGGGGACAGTTTGAAATGGGGATGTCGTGACATGGGGACAATGGGACGTGGGGATGTCGTGACATGGGGACAGTGTGACATGGGGATGTCGTGACATGGGGATGTCGTGACATGGGGATATCGTGACACGGGGACTGTGTGACATGGGGATATCATGACACAGGGACTGTGTGACATGGGGATGTCGTGACATGGGGATGTCGTGACATGGGGATGTCGTGACATGGGGACATCATGACATGGGGATGTCGTGACATGGGGACAATGGGACGTGGGGATGTCGTGACATGGGGACAATGGGACGTGGGGATGTCGTGACATGGGGACAGTGGGACATGGGGATGTCACGATATGGGGATGTCGTGACATGGGACCAGTGTGACTTGCGGACAGTGTGACATGGGGATATCATGACATGGGGACAGTGTGACATGGGGATGTCGTGACACGGCGATGTCGTGACATGGGGACAGCGTGACATGGATGTCATGACATGGGGATGTTGGGACATGGGGAGAGTTTGAAATGGGGATGTCGTGACACGGGGATGTCGCGATATGGGGACATCGTGATACGGGGATGTTGTGACATGGGGACAGTGTGACATGGGGATGTCGTGACATGGGGATGTTGAGACACGGGGATGTCGTGACGTGGGGACAATTTGAAATGGGGATGTCGTGCCATGAGTATATCGTGACATGTTTATATCGTGACATGGGGATGTCGTGACATGGGGACAGTTTGAAATGGGGATGTCGTGACATGGGGATTTGGGGACATGGGGATGTCGTGACGTGGGGATGTCTTGCCACGAGTATATCGTGACATGTTTATATCATGACATGGGGATGTTGAGACCGGGGGATGTGGTGACATGGGGACAGTGTGACATGGGGACGATGTGACATGGGGATGTCGTGACATGGGGATATCGCGATATGGGGATGTCGTGACATGGGGACAGATTGAAATGGGGATGTGGTGACACGGGGACCATGCGACATGGGGATGTCGTGACATGGGGATGTCACGATATGGGGACATTGGGACACGGGGATGTCGTGCCATGAGTATATCGTGACATGATTATATCGTGAGATGGGGATGTTGAGACAAGGGGATGTCGTGACATGGGGGCAATTTCACATGGGGATGTCGTGATCGGGGACAGTGTGACATGGGGATATCATGACATGGGGACAGTGTGACCTGGGGATGTCGTGATATGGGGATGTCGTGACATGGGGATGTCGTGACATAGAGATGTTGTGACATAGGGATTGTTTGGCGTGGGGATGTCATGATATGGGGACATTGGGACATGGGGATGTCGTGACATGGAGACAGTGTGACATGGGGACAGTGTGACATGGGGATGTCGCGATATGGGGACAGATTGAAATGGGGATGTCGTGACATGGGGACCGTGCGACATGGGGATGTCTTGACATGGGGATGTCGTGACATGGGGATGTCACGATATGGGGACATTGGGACATGGGGATGTCGTGACATGGGGACTGATTGAAATGGGGATGTCGTGACATGGGGACCGTGCGACATGGGGACAATGTGACATGGGGATGTCGTGCCATGAATATATCGTGACACGTTTATATCGTGACATGGGGATGTTGAGCCAAGGGGATGTCGTGACATGGGGACTGCGTGACATGGGGATGTGGTGACATGGGGACAATTGGAAATGGGGATATCGTGACAGGGGACAGTGGGACATGGGGATGTCGCGATACGGGGATGGTGCGACATGGGGACATCGTGATATGGGGATGTTGTGACATTGTCGTGACATGGGGATGTCGTGCCACGAGTATATCGTGACATGTTTATATCATGAGATGGGGATGTAGAGACCAGGGGATGTCGTGACATGGGGATGACGTGACATGGGGACAGTCTGACATGGGGACAGTGAGACATGGGGATGTCGTGACACGGGGATATTGCGATATGGGGATGTCGTGACACGGGGACGTCGTGACATGGGGACAGATTGAAATGGGGATGTGGTGACACGGGGACCATGAGACATGGGGATGTCGTGACATGGGGATGTCACGATACGGGGACATTGGGACATGGGGATGTTGTGACATGGGGACAATGTGTCATGGGGATGTCGTGACATGGGGATATCATGACATGGGGATGTTGAGACAAGGGGATGTCGTGACATGGGGACAGAGTGACATCAGGATAGTGTGACATGGGGATGTCGTGACATGGGGATGTCGTGACATGGGGACCGTTTGAAGTGGGGATGTCGTGACATGGGGATGTCTTGTCATGGGGATGTTGTGACATGGGGACAGATTGAAATGGGGATATCGTGACGGGGGACAGTGGGACATGGGGATATCATGACATGTTTATATCACGACATGGGGATGTTGAGACAAATGGATGTCGTGACATGGGGACAGTGTGACATCAGGATAGTGTGACATGGGGATGTCGTGACATGGGGATATCATGACGTGGGGACAGTGTGACATGGGGATGTCACGATATGGGGACATTGGGATGTGGGGATGTCGTGACATGGGGACAGCGTGACATGGGGATGTCGTGACATGGGGATGTCGTGCCATGAGTATATCGTGACATGATTATATCGTGAGATGGGGATGTTGAGACAAGGGGATGTCGTGACATGGGGACAATTTCAAATGGGGATGTCATGATCGGGGACAGTGTGACATGGGGATATCGTGACATGGGGACATCGTGACATGGGGACATCGTAACATGGGGATGTCGTGACATGGGGATGTCATGACATAGGGATTGTTTGGCCTGGGGATGTCACGATATGGGGACATTGGGACATGGGGATGCTGTGACATGGGGACCATGTGACATGGGGATGTCGTGACATGGGGATTGATTGAAATGGGGATGTCGTGACATGGGGACAATGTGACATGGGGACAATGTGACATGGGGATGTCGTGCCATGAATATATCGTGACACGTTTATATCGTGACATGGGGATCTTGAGACAAGGGGATGTCGTGACATGGGGACAGCGTGACATCAGGATAGTGTGACGTGGGGATGTCGTGACATGGGGATGTCGTGCCACGAGTATATCGTGACATGTTTAGATCATGACATGGGGATGTCGTGACATGGGGATGTGGCGACATGGCTATTGTGACGTGTTCAGTGTGACATAGAGATGTCATGTCATGGGGATGTCGTGACATGGGGATATGATCACATGGGGATGTCGTGACATGGGGATCCCGTGACATGGGGATGTCACGATATGGGGATGTCGCGATATGGGGATGTCGTGACATGGGGATCCCGTGACATGCGGATGTGGTGACGTGAGTTCAGTGTGACATAGTGATGTCGTGACATGGGGATATCGTGACATGGGGATGTCATGACATGGGGGCTTTGTGACTCGAGGATGTCGTGACATGGGGATGTCGTGACATGGGGACAGTGTGACATGGGGATGCCATTATATGGGGTTGATGTGACAAGGGGACAGTGTGATATGGGGATGTCGTGACATGGGGATGTCGTGACATGGGGATGTCATGACATGGGGATGTCGTGACATGGGGATGTCGTGACATGGGGATGTCGTGACATGGGGATGTCGTGATATGGGGACTGTGTGATATGGGGATGTCGTGACATGGGGACACTGTGACATGGGGATGTGGTGACATGAGACACTGACATGGGGATGTCGTGACATGGGGATGTTGTGACATGGGGACAATGTGACATGGGGATGCTGTAACATGGGGATGTCATGACATGGGGACAGTGTGACATGGGGATGTCGTGACATGGGGATGTCATGATATGGGGACTGTGTGATATGGGGATGTCATGACATGGGGACACTGTGACATGGGGATGTCGTGACATGGGGATGTCGTGACATGAGACACTGACATGGGGATGTCATGATATGGGGATGTCGTGACATGGGGACGAAATGACATGGGGATGTGGTGACATGGGGGATGTCGTGACATGGGGACAGTGTGATATATGGATGTCACGATATGGGAATGTCGTCACATAGGGACAGTGTAACATGGGGATGTCATGATATGGGGATGTTGGGACACGGGGATGTCGTGACATGGGGACCGTGTGACATGCTGATGTCGTGACACGGGGATATCGTGATATGGGGACCATGTGACATGCTGATGTCGTGACACGGGGATATCGTGATATGGGGATGACATGACATGGGGACAGTGTGACATGGGGATGTCGTGACATGGGGATGTCGTGACATGGGGATGTCGTGACATGGGGACCGTGTGACATTGGGATGTCATGACATGGGGATGCTGTAACATGGGGATGTTGTGACATGGGGATGTCATGACATGAGACACTGACATGGGAATGTCATGATATGGGGATGTCGCGACATGGGGACGAAATGACATGGGGATGTGGTGACATGGGGGATGTCGTGACATGGGGACAGTGTGATATATGGATGTCACGATATGGGAATGTCGTCACATAGGGACAGTGTAACATGGGGATGTCATGATATGGGGATGTTGGGACACGGGGATGTCGTGACATGGGGACCGTGTGACATGCTGATGTCGTGACACGGGGATATCGTGATATGGAGATGACATGACATGGGGACAGTGTGACATGGGGATGTCGTGACATGGGGACCGTGTGACATCGGGATGTCATGACATGGGGATGCTGTAACATGGGGATGTTGTGACATGTGGATGTCATGACATGAGACACTGACATGGGGATGTCATGATATGGGGATGTCGCGACATGGGGACATTGTGATATGGGGATGTCATGATATGGGGATGTCGCGACATGGGGACATTGTGATATGGGGATGTCACGATATGGGGATGTCGTGACATGGGGACGAAATGACATGGGGACGTGGTGACATGGGGACAGTGTGACATGCTGATGTCATGACACGGGGATATCGTGATATGGGGATGACATGACATGGGGACAGTGGGACATGGGGATGTCGCGATACGGGGATGTCATGACATGGGGACAGTGGGACATGGGGATGTCGCGATACGGGGATGTCATGACATGGGGGCAATGCGACATGGGGATGTCGTGACATGGGGACATCTCCATTGGGGGACAGTGTGATTTGGGGACATCGTTATGGCTTGGGGTTGAGATGATTTGGGGTCAGCTCTATTTGGGGTGGTGGGGATTTGGGGTCGTGGTCATTTGGGGTCCTGGTGTTTTGGGGTCATCTGGATTTGGGGTCGCGGTTTGGGGTCGTGGTGATTTGGGGTCATCTCTATTTGGGGTCATGGGGATTTGGGGTCATTGTGATTTGGGGTCCTGGTGTTTTGGGGTCATCTGGATTTGGGGTCCTGGTGTTTTGAGGTGCTGGACTTTGGGGTCATGGTTGTCCTTTGGGGTCCTGACTTTGGAGTCATGGTTGTGCTTTGGGGTCCTGATTTTGGGGTCATGGTTGTCCTTTGGGGTCCTGACTTTGGAGTCATGGTTGTGCTTTGGGGTCATGGTTGTCCTTTGGGGTCCTGACTTTGGGGTCATGGTTGTGCTTTGGGGTCATGGTTGTGCTTTGGGGTCCTGACTTTGGGGTCATGGTTGTCCTTTGGGGTCCTGACTTTGGGGTCATGGTTGTCATTTGGGGTCATGGTTGTCCTTTGGGGTCCTGACTTTGGGGTCATGGTTGTGATTTGGGGTCATGGTTGTCCTTTGGGGTCCTGACTTTGGAGTCATGGTTGTGCTTTGGGGTCCTGACTTTGGGGTCATGGTTGTCCTTTGGGGTCATGGTTGTGCTTTGGGGTCCTGACTTTGGGGTCATGGTTGTCCTTTGGGGTCCTGATTTTGGGGTCATGGTTGTCCTTTGGGGTCCTGACTTTGGGGTCATGGTTGTCCTTTGGGGTCCTGACTTTGGGGTCATGGTTGTGCTTTGGGGTCCTGACTTTGGGGTCATGGTTGTCCTTTGGGGTCCTGACTTTGGGGTCATGGTTGTCCTTTGGGGTCATGGTTGTGCTTTGGGGTCATGGTTGTGCTTTGGGGTCCTGACTTTGGGGTCATGGTTGTCCTTTGGGGTCCTGATTTTGGGGTCATGGTTGTCCTTTGGGGTCCTGACTTTGGGGTCATGGTTGTCCTTTGGGGTCCTGACTTTGGGGTCATGGTTGTGCTTTGGGGTCCTGACTTTGGGGTCATGGTTGTCCTTTGGGGTCCTGACTTTGGGGTCATGGTTGTCCTTTGGGGTCCTGACTTTGGGGTCATGGTTGTCCTTTGGGGTCCTGACTTTGGGGTCATGGTTGTCCTTTGGGGTCCTGACTTTGGGGTCATGGTTGTGCTTTGGGGTCCTGACTTTGGGGTCATGGTTGTCCTTTGGGGTCCTGACTTTGGGGTCATGGTTGTGCTTTGGGGTCATGGTTGTCCTTTGGGGTCCTGATTTTGGGGTCATGGTTGTCCTTTGGGGTCCTGACTTTGGGGTCATGGTTGTGCTTTGGGGTCCTGACTTTGGGGTCATGGTTGTCCTTTGGGGTCCTGACTTTGGGGTCATGGTTGTCATTTGGGGTCCTGACTTTGGGGTCATGGTTGTGCTTTGGGGTCATGGTTGTCCTTTGGGGTCCTGACTTTGGGGTCATGGTTGTCATTTGGGGTCATGGTTGTGCTTTGGGGTCCTGACTTTGGGGTCATGGTTGTGCTTTGGGGTCCTGATTTTGGGGTCATGGTTGTCCTTTGGGGTCCTGACTTTGGGGTCATGGTTGTGCTTTGGGGTCATGGTTGTGCTTTGGGGTCCTGACTTTGGGGTCATGGTTGTGCTTTGGGGTCATGGTTGTGCTTTGGGGTCCTGACTTTGGGGTCATGGTTGTGCTTTGGGGTCATGGTTGTGCTTTGGGGTCCTGACTTTGGGGTCATGGTTGTCCTTTGGGGTCATGGTTGTGATTTGGGGTCATGGTTGTGCTTTGGGGTCCTGACTTTGGGGTCATGGTTGTCCTTTGGGGTCCTGACTTTGGGGTCATGGTTGTGCTTTGGGGTCATGGTTGTCCTTTGGGGTCCTGACTTTGGGGTCATGGTTGTGCTTTGGGGTCATGGTTGTCCTTTGGGGTCCTGACTTTGGGGTCATGGTTGTCATTTGGGGTCATGGTTGTGCTTTGGGGTCCTGACTTTGGGGTCATGGTTGTGCTTTAGGGTCCTGATTTTGGGGTCATGGTTGTGCTTTAGGGTCCTGATTTTGGGGTCATGGTTGTGCTTTGGGGTCCTGACTTTGGGGTCATGGTTGTCATTTGGGGTCATGGTTGTGCTTTGGGGTCCTGATTTTGGGGTCATGGTTGTCATTTGGGGTCATGGTTGTCCTTTGGAGTCATGGTTGTGCTTTGGGGTCCTGACCTTGGGGTCATGGTTGTCCTTTGGGGTCATGGTTGTCCTTTGGGGTCCTGACTTTGGAGTCATGGTTGTGCTTTGGGGTCCTGACTTTGGGGTCATGGTTGTGCTTTGGGGTCATGGCTGTGATTTGGGGTCATGGTTGTCCTTAGGGGTCCTGACTTTGGGGTCATGGTTGTGCTTTGGGGTCATGGTTGTGTTTAGGGGTGCGGGCTGTGATTTGGGGTCGCGGTGGCTCTTTGGGGTGCTGTTGTCACCTCGTTGTCCCTCTGGGTGCCACCAGCGCCTCCCGTCTGTCCCTTGGGTGGCACCGCCATTAAATGGCTTTGATGGCAGACAGACGTCTGGGGTCATTCGGGGTCATTTGGGGTCATTCTGGGGTCATTTAGGGGTCACTTGGGGTCAGAAGGGTCACTCTGGGTTGGGGGGGGGTCACTTGGGGTCACTCTGGGTCAGGAGGTCACATGGGGTCATTGGGTCACATGGGGTCATTTGGGGTCACTTGGGGTATTTGGGTCATTCAGGGGTCACGTGGGGTCATTGGGTCATTTGGGGTCACCTGGGGTCAGAAGGGTCACTGGGTCGGGGGGTCACTTGGGGTCATTGAGGGGTCACTTGGGGTCACTCTGGGTCAGGAGGTCACATGGGGTCATTGGGTCACTTGGGGTCACCTGGGGTCAGAAGGGTCACTGGGTCAGGGGGGGTCACTTGGGGTCATTGAGGGGTCACTTGGGGTCACTCTGGGTCAGGAGGTCACACGGGGTCATTGGGTCACTTGAGGTCACGTGGGGTCAGAAGGGTCACTGGGTCAGGGGGGGTCACTTGGGGTCACTCTGGGTCAGGAGGTCCCACGGGGTCATTCAGGGTCACAGGGGGTCATTGGGTCACTTGGGGTCACCTGGGGTCAGAAGGGTCACTGGGTCAGGGGGGGTCACTTGGGGTCATTGAGGGGTCACTTGGGGTCACTCTGGGTCAGGAGGTCACATGGGGTCATTGGGTCACTTGGGGTCACCTGGGGTCAGAAGGGTCACTGGGTCAGGGGGGGTCACTTGGGGTCACTGGGTCAGGAGGTCACATGGGGTCATTGGGTCACATGGGGTCATTTGGGGTCACTTGGGGTATTTGGGTCATTCAGGGGTCACGTGGGGTCATTTGGGGGTCGTTTGCATTCGTTTGGGGTCATTTGGGGTCCCTTGGGGTCATGGAGGGGGCACATGGGGTCACTTGGGGTCAGAAGGGTCACTCTGGGTTTGGGGGGGGTCACTTGGGGTCACTCTGGGTCAGGAGGTCCCACGGGGTCATTCAGGGTCACATGGGGTCATTGGGTCACTTGGGGTCACCTGGGGTCAGAAGGGTCACTGGATCAGGGGGGGTCACTTGGGGTCATTGAGGGGTCACTTGGGGTCACTCTGGGTCAGGAGGTCACACGGGGTCATTGGGTCACTTGAGGTCACGTGGGGTCAGAAGGGTCACTGGGTCAGGGGGGGTCACTTGGGGTCACTCTGGGTCAGGAGGTCCCACGGGGTCATTCAGGGTCACAGGGGGTCATTGGGTCATTTGGGGTCACCTGGGGTCAGAAGGGTCACTGGGTCGGGGGGTCACTTGGGGTCATTGAGGGGTCACTTGGGGTCACTCTGGGTCAGGAGGTCACATGGGGTCATTGGGTCACTTGGGGTCACCTGGGGTCAGAAGGGTCACTGGGTCAGGGGGGGTCACTTGGGGTCATTGAGGGGTCACTTGGGGTCACTCTGGGTCAGGAGGTCACACGGGGTCATTGGGTCACTTGAGGTCACGTGGGGTCAGAAGGGTCACTGGGTCAGGGGGGGTCACTTGGGGTCACTCTGGGTCAGGAGGTCCCACGGGGTCATTCAGGGTCACAGGGGGTCATTGGGTCACTTGGGGTCACCTGGGGTCAGAAGGGTCACTGGGTCAGGGGGGGTCACTTGGGGTCATTGAGGGGTCACTTGGGGTCACTCTGGGTCAGGAGGTCACATGGGGTCATTGGGTCACTTGGGGTCACCTGGGGTCAGAAGGGTCACTGGGTCAGGGGGGGTCACTTGGGGTCACTGGGTCAGGAGGTCACATGGGGTCATTGGGTCACATGGGGTCATTTGGGGTCACTTGGGGTATTTGGGTCATTCAGGGGTCACGTGGGGTCATTTGGGGGTCGTTTGCATTCGTTTGGGGTCATTTGGGGTCCCTTGGGGTCATGGAGGGGGCACATGGGGTCACTTGGGGTCAGAAGGGTCACTCTGGGTTTGGGGGGGGTCACTTGGGGTCACTCTGGGTCAGGAGGTCCCACGGGGTCATTCAGGGTCACATGGGGTCATTGGGTCACTTGGGGTCACCTGGGGTCAGAAGGGTCACTGGGTCAGGGGGGGTCACTTGGGGTCATTGAGGGGTCACTTGGGGTCACTCTGGGTCAGGAGGTCACACGGGGTCATTGGGTCACTTGAGGTCATGTGGGGTCAGAAGGGTCACTCTGGGTTTGGGGGGGGTCACATGGGGTCACTCTGGGTCAGAAGGTCCCACGGGGTCATTCAGGGTCACAGGGGGTCATTGGGTCAGTTGGGGTCACCTGGGGTCATTCGGGGTCACTGGGTCGGGGGGGTCACTTGGGGTCATTGTGGGGTCACTTGGGGTCACTCTGGGTCAGGAGGTCACATGGGGTCATTGGGTCACTTGAGGTCACGTGGGGTCAGAAGGGTCACTGGGTCAGGGGGTGTCACTTGGGGTCACTGGGTCAGGAGGTCACATGGGGTCCTTGGGTCACATGGGGTCATTTGGGGTCACTTGGGGTATTTGGGTCATTCAGGGGTCACGTGGGGTCATTTGGGGGTCGCTTGCATTCGTTTGGGGTCATTTGGGGTCCCTTGGGGTCATGGAGGGGGCACATGGGGTCACTTGGGGTCAGAAGGGTCACTCTGGGTTTGGGGGGGGTCACATGGGGTCACTCTGGGTCAGGAGGTCCCACGGGGTCATTCAGGGTCACATGGGGTCACATGGGGTCATTCGGGGTCACTTGGGGTATTTGGGTCCTTCGGGGTCTCGTGGGGTCATTTGGGGGTCGCTTGCATTCGTTCGGGGTCATTTGGGGTCCCTTGGGGTCATCGAGGGGGCACATGGGGTCACTTGGGGTCAGAAGGGTCACTCTGGGTTCGGGGGGGGTCACTTGGGGTCACTCTGGGTCAGGAGGTCCCACGGGGTCATTCAGGGTCACATGGGGTCATTGGGTCACTTGGGGTCACTTAGGGTCAGAAGGGTCACTGGGTCAGGGGGGGTCACTTGGGGTCATTGAGGGGTCACTTGGGGTCACTCTGGGTCAGGAGGTCACATGGGGTCAGAAGGGTCACTTGGGGTCACCTGGGGTCAGAAGGGTCACTGGGTCGGGGGGGTCACTTGGGGTCACTCTGGGTCAGGAGGTCCCACGGGGTCATTCAGGGTCACATGGGGTCATTGTGTCACTTGGGGTCACCTGGGGTCATTCGGGGTCGCTGGGTCGGGGGGGTCACTTGGGGTCATTGAGGGGTCACTTGGGGTCACTCTGGGTCAGGAGGTCACATGGGGTCATTGGGTCGCTTGAGGTCACGTGGGGTCAGAAGGGTCACTGGGTCAGGGGGGGTCACTTGGGGTCACTCTGGGTCAGGAGGTCCCGCGGGGTCATTCAGGGTCACAGGGGGTCATTGGGTCACTTGGGGTCACCTGGGGTCAGAAGGGTCACTGGGTCAGGGGGGGTCACTTGGGGTCATTGAGGGGTCACTTGGGGTCACTCTGGGTCAGGAGGTCACATGTGGTCATTGGGTCACTTGAGGTCACCTGGGGTCAGAAGGGTCACTGGGTCAGGGGGGGTCACTTGGGGTCACTGGGTCAGGAGGTCACATGGGGTCATTGGGTCACATGGGGTCATTTGGGGTCACTTGGGGTATTTGGGTCATTCAGGGATTACGTGGGGTCATTTGGGGGTCACTTGCATTCGTTTGGGGTCATTTGGGGTCCCTTGGGGTCATCGAGGGGGCACATGGGGTCACTTGGGGTCAGAAGGGTCACTCTGGGTTCGGGGGGGGTCACTTGGGGTCACTCTGGGTCAGGAGGTCCCACGGGGTCATTCAGGGTCACATGGGGTCATTGGGTCACTTGGGGTCACTTAGGGTCAGAAGGGTCACTGGGTCAGGGGGGGTCACTTGGGGTCATTGAGGGGTCACTTGGGGTCACTCTGGGTCAGGAGGTCACATGGGGTCAGAAGGGTCACTTGGGGTCACCTGGGGTCAGAAGGGTCACTGGGTCGGGGGGGTCACTTGGGGTCACTCTGGGTCAGGAGGTCCCACGGGGTCATTCAGGGTCACAGGGGGTCATTGGGTCACTTGGGGTCACTTGGGGTATTTGGGTCACCTGGGGTCACGTGGGGTCATTTGGGGGTCGCTTGCATTCGTTCGGGGTCATTGGGGGTCCCTTGGGGTCATGGAGGGGGCACATGGGGTCACCTGGGGTCAGAAGGGTCACTGGGTCAGGGGGGGGCACTTGGGGTCATTGAGGGGTCACTTGGGGTCACTCTGGGTCAGGAGGTCACATGTGGTCATTGGGTCACTTGAGGTCACCTGGGGTCAGAAGGGTCACTGGGTCAGGGGGGGTCACTTGGGGTCACTGGGTCAGGAGGTCACATGGGGTCATTGGGTCACATGGGGTCATTTGGGGTCACTTGGGGTATTTGGGTCATTCAGGGGTCACGTGGGGTCATTTGGGGGTCGCTTGCATTCGTTTGGGGTCATTTGGGGTCCCTTGGGGTCATGGAGGGGGCACATGGGGTCACTTGGGGTCAGAAGGGTCACTGGGTCAGGGGGGGTCACTTGGGGTCATTGAGGGGTCACTTGGGGTCACTCTGGGTCAGGAGGTCCCACGGGGTCATTCAGGGTCACATGGGGTCATTGGGTCACTTGGGGTCACCTGGGGTCAGAAGGGTCACTGGGTCAGGGGGGGTCACTTGGGGTCATTGAGGGGTCACTTGGGGTCACTCTGGGTCAGGAGGTCACATGGGGTTATTGGGTCACTTGGGGTCACTCTGGGTCAGAAGGGTCACTGGGTCAGGGGGGGTCACTTGGGGTCACTGGGTCAGGAGGTCACATGGGGTCCTTGGGTCACATGGGGTCATTTGGGGTCACTTGGGGTATTTGGGTCATTCAGGGGTCACGTGGGGTCATTTGGGGGTCACTTGCATTCGTTCGGGGTCATTTGGGGTCGGGGTCATGGAGGGGGCACATGGGGTCACTTGGGGTCAGAAGGGTCACTCTGGGTCAGGGGGTCACATGAGGTCATTCGGGGTCAGGAGGTCCCACGGGGTCATTCAGGGTCACATGGGGTCATTGGGTCACTTGGGGTCACCTGGGGTCAGAAGGGTCACTGGGTCGGGGGGGTCACTTGGGGTCATTGAGGGGTCACTTGGGGTCACTCTGGGTCAGGAGGTCACACGGGGTCATTCAGGGTCACATGGGGTCATTGGGTCACTTGGGGTCACCTGGGGTCAGAAGGGTCACTGGGTCAGGGGGGGTCACTTGGGGTCACTGGGTCAGGAGGTCACATGGGGTCCTTGGGTCACATGGGGTCATTCGGGGTCACTTGGGGTATTTGGGTCATTCAGGGTCACGTGGGGTCATTTGGGGGTCACTTGCATTCGGGGTCACTTGGGGTCATCGTGGGGGCACATGGGGTCACTTGGGGTCAGAAGGGTCACTCTGGGTTAGGCAGGGTCACATGGGGTCCCTTGGGGTCACTTGAGGTCACTCTTGGTTCGGGGGGTCACTTGGGGTCACGTGGAGTCATTTGGGGGTCACTTGCATTCGTTCGGGGTCAGTCGGAGTCCCTTGGGGTCATCGAGGGGGCACATGGGGTCACTTGGGGTCAGAAGGGTCACTCTGGGTCAGAGGGGTCCCTTGGGGTCACTTGGGGTCACATGGGGTCATTGGGGACCACTTAGGGTCATTTGGGGGGTCAGTTGCGGGCTCTTGGGGTAACGGGGTCATTGGGGGGGGTCACTTGGGGTCACATGGGTCATTCGGGGTCACTGGGGGTCAAGGGGTCACTTGGGGTCAAGGCATCCCTAGGGATCAAAAGGGTGATGGGGGTCCCTCGAGGTCATGGGGTCACTCGGGGTCACTCGGGTCACCCAGTGGCAAGGGGTCACTCTGGGTCAGAGTCCCCAGCCCCCAACCCCACAATGACCCCACAACGGCCCCACAACCACCCCCCAGCCCCACAATGACCCCACAACGGCCCAACAACCACCCCACAACCACCCCCAACCCCACAATGACCCCACAACGGCCCCACAACCACCCCCCAGCCCCACAATGACCCCACAACAGCTCCACAATGACCCCACAACGGCCCAACAACCACCCCCCAGCCCCACAATGACCCCACAACGGCCCCACAACCACCCCCCAGCCCCACAATGACCCCACAACGGCCCCACAACCACCCCCCAGCCCCACAATGACCCCACAACGGCCCCACAACCACCCCCCAGCCCCACAATGACCCCACAACAGCTCCACAATGACCCCACAACGGCCCAACAACCACCCCACAACCACCCCCCAGCCCCACAATGACCCCACAACAGCCCCACAACCACCCCCCAGCCCCCAACCCCACAACGGCCCCACGACCACCCCCAACCCCACAAGGACCCCCCAATGGCCCCACAACCACCCCACAATGACCCCACAACAGTCCCACAATGACCCCACAACAGCCCCACAACCATCCCCCAGCCCCCAACCCCACAACGGCCCCATAACCACCCCCAACCCCACATTGACCCCACAACGGCCCCACAACCACCCCACAACAGCCCCACAATGACCCCACAACGGCCCCACAACCATACCCCAGACCCACAATGACCCCACAACAGCCCCACAGTGACCCCACAACGGCCCCACAACCAGCCCCCAACCCCACAACAGCCCCACAACCACCCCCCAGCCCCACAATGACCCCACAACCATCCCCCAGCCCCCAACCCCACAATGACCCCACAACCACCCCACAACAGCCCCACAATGACCCCACAACGGCCCCACAACAGCCCCACAACCAGCCCCCAGCCCCCAACCCCACAACGGCCCCATAACCACCCCCAACCCCACATTGACCCCACAACGGCCCCACAACCACCCCACAACAGCCCCACAATGACCCCACAACGGCCCCACAACCACCCCCCCAGCCCCCAACTCCACAATGACCCCACAACAGCCCCACAATGACCCCACAACGGCCCCACAACCACCCCACAACAGCCCCACAATGACCCCACAACGGCCCCACAACCAGCCCCCAACCCCACAACAGCCCCACAACCATCCCCCAGCCCCACAATGACCCAACAACAGCCCCACAACCATCCCCCAGCCCCCAACCCCACAACGGCCCCATAACCACCCCCAACCCCACATTGACCCCACAACGGCCCCACAACCACCCCACACTGACCCTACAACAGCCCCACAATGACCCCACAACAGCCCCACAACCACCCCCCCAGCCCCCAACTCCACAATGACCCCACAACAGCCCCACAATGACCCCACAACGGCCCCACAACCACCCCCCCAGCCCCACAATGACCCCACAACAGCCCCACAACGGCCCCACAACCACCCCCCAGCCCCCAACTCCACAATGACCCCACAACAGCCCCACAATGACCCCACAACGGCCCCACAACCAGCCCCCAACCCCACAACAGCCCCACAACCACCCCCCAGCCCCACAATGACCCCACAACAGCCCCACAACCACCCCCCAGCCCCCAACCCCACAACGGCCCCACGACCACCCCCAACCCCACAAGGACCCCCCAATGGCCCCACAACCACCCCACAATGACCCCACAACAGTCCCACAATGACCCCACAACAGCCCCACAACCATCCCCCAGCCCCCAACCCCACAACGGCCCCATAACCACCCCCAACCCCACATTGACCCCACAACGGCCCCACAACCACCCCACAACAGCCCCACAATGACCCCACAACGGCCCCACAACCAGCCCCCAACCCCACAACAGCCCCACAACCACCCCCCAGCCCCACAATGACCCAACAACAGCCCCACAACCACCCCCCAGCCCCCAACCCCACAATGGCCCCATAACCACCCCCAATCCCACATTGACCCCCCAATGGCCCCACAACCACCCCACAATGACCCCACAACAGTCCCACAATGACCCCACAACAGCCCCACAACCATCCCCCAGCCCCCAACCCCACAACGGCCCCATAACCACCCCCAACCCCACATTGACCCCACAACGGCCCCACAACCACCCCACACTGACCCCACAACAGCCCCACAATGACCCCACAACAGCCCCACAACCATCCCCCAGCCCCCAACCCCACAACGGCCCCATAACCACCCCCAACCCCACATTGACCCCACAACGGCCCCACAACCACCCCACAACAGCCCCACAATGACCCCACAACGGCCCCACAACCACCCCCCAGCCCCCAACTCCACAATGACCCCACAACAGCCCCACAATGACCCCACAACGGCCCCACAACCAGCCCCCAACCCCACAACAGCCCCACAACCACCCCCCAGCCCCACAATGACCCAACAACAGCCCCACAACCATCCCCCAGCCCCCAACCCCACAACGGCCCCATAACCACCCCCAACCCCACATTGACCCCACAACGGCCCCACAACCACCCCACACTGACCCCACAACAGCCCCACAATGACCCCACAACGGCCCCACAACCATACCCCAGACCCACAATGACCCCACAACGGCCCCACAACCAGCCCCCAACCCCACAATGACCCCACAACAGCCCCACAATGACCCCACAACGGCCCCACAACCACCCCCCAGCCCCCAACCCCACAACGGCCCCACGACCACCCCCAACCCCACAAGGACCCCCCAATGGCCCCACAACCACCCCACAATGACCCCACAACAGTCCCACAATGACCCCACAACAGCCCCACAACCATCCCCCAGCCCCCAACCCCACAACGGCCCCATAACCACCCCCAACCCCACATTGACCCCACAACGGCCCCACAACCACCCCACAACAGCCCCACAATGACCCCACAACGGCCCCACAACCATACCCCAGACCCACAATGACCCCACAACAGCCCCACAGTGACCCCACAACGGCCCCACAACCAGCCCCCAACCCCACAACAGCCCCACAACCACCCCCCAGCCCCACAATGACCCCACAACCATCCCCCAGCCCCCAACCCCACAATGACCCCACAACCACCCCACAACAGCCCCACAATGACCCCACAACGGCCCCACAACAGCCCCACAACCAGCCCCCAGCCCCCAACCCCACAACGGCCCCATAACCACCCCCAACCCCACATTGACCCCACAACGGCCCCACAACCACCCCACAACAGCCCCACAATGACCCCACAACGGCCCCACAACCAGCCCCCAACCCCACAACAGCCCCACAACCATCCCCCAGCCCCACAATGTCCCAACAACAGCCCCACAACCATCCCCCAGCCCCCAACCCCACAACGGCCCCATAACCACCCCCAACCCCACATTGACCCCACAACGGCCCCACAACCACCCCACACTGACCCTACAACAGCCCCACAATGACCCCACAACAGCCCCACAACCACCCCCCCAGCCCCCAACTCCACAATGACCCCACAACAGCCCCACAATGACCCCACAACGGCCCCACAACCACCCCCCCAGCCCCACAATGACCCCACAACAGCCCCACAACGGCCCCACAACCACCCCCCAGCCCCCAACTCCACAATGACCCCACAACAGCCCCACAATGACCCCACAACGGCCCCACAACCAGCCCCCAACCCCACAACAGCCCCACAACCACCCCCCAGCCCCACAATGACCCCACAACAGCCCCACAACCATCCCCCAGCCCCCAACCCCACAATGACCCCACAACCACCCCCAACCCCACATTGACCCCACAACGGCCCCACAACCACCCCACAACAGCCCCACAATGACCCCACAACGGCCCCACAACAGCCCCACAACCAGCCCCCAGCCCCCAACCCCACAACGGCCCCATAACCACCCCCAACCCCACATTGACCCCACAACGGCCCCACAACCACCCCACAACAGCCCCACAATGACCCCACAACGGCCCCACAACCAGCCCCCAACCCCACAACAGCCCCACAACCACCCCCCAGCCCCACAATGACCCAACAACAGCCCCACAACCATCCCCCAGCCCCCAACCCCACAACGGCCCCATAACCACCCCCAACCCCACATTGACCCCACAACGGCCCCACAACCACCCCACACTGACCCCACAACAGCCCCACAATGACCCCACAACAGCCCCACAACCATCCCCCAGCCCCCAACCCCACAACGGCCCCATAACCACCCCCAACCCCACATTGACCCCACAACGGCCCCACAACCACCCCACAACAGCCCCACAATGACCCCACAACGGCCCCACAACCACCCCCCAGCCCCCAACTCCACAATGACCCCACAACAGCCCCACAATGACCCCACAACGGCCCCACAACCAGCCCCCAACCCCACAACAGCCCCACAACCACCCCCCAGCCCCACAATGACCCAACAACAGCCCCACAACCATCCCCCAGCCCCCAACCCCACAACGGCCCCATAACCACCCCCAACCCCACATTGACCCCACAACGGCCCCACAACCACCCCACACTGACCCCACAACAGCCCCACAATGACCCCACAACGGCCCCACAACCATACCCCAGACCCACAATGACCCCACAACGGCCCCACAACCAGCCCCCAACCCCACAATGACCCCACAACAGCCCCACAATGACCCCACAACGGCCCCACAACCACCCCCCAGCCCCCAACCCCACAACGGCCCCACGACCACCCCCAACCCCACAAGGACCCCCCAATGGCCCCACAACCACCCCACAATGACCCCACAACAGTCCCACAATGACCCCACAACAGCCCCACAACCATCCCCCAGCCCCCAACCCCACAACGGCCCCATAACCACCCCCAACCCCACATTGACCCCACAACGGCCCCACAACCACCCCACAACAGCCCCACAATGACCCCACAACGGCCCCACAACCAGCCCCCAACCCCACAACAGCCCCACAACCACCCCCCAGCCCCACAATGACCCAACAACAGCCCCACAACCATCCCCCAGCCCCCAACCCCACAATGACCCCACAACCACCCCCAACCCCACATTGACCCCACAACGGCCCCACAACCACCCCACAACAGCCCCACAATGACCCCACAACGGCCCCACAACAGCCCCACAACCAGCCCCCAGCCCCCAACCCCACAACGGCCCCATAACCACCCCCAACCCCACATTGACCCCACAACGGCCCCACAACCACCCCACAACAGCCCCACAATGACCCCACAACGGCCCCACAACCAGCCCCCAACCCCACAACAGCCCCACAACCACCCCCCAGCCCCACAATGACCCAACAACAGCCCCACAACCATCCCCCAGCCCCCAACCCCACAACGGCCCCATAACCACCCCCAACCCCACATTGACCCCACAACGGCCCCACAACCACCCCACACTGACCCTACAACAGCCCCACAATGACCCCACAACGGCCCCACAACCATACCCCAGACCCACAACCACCCCACAACAGCCCCACAATGACCCCACAACGGCCCCACAACCAGCCCCCAACCCCACAACAGCCCCACAACCACCCCCAACCCCACATTGACCCCACAACGGCCCCACAACCACCCCACAACAGCCCCACAATGACCCCACAACGGCCCCACAACCAGCCCCCAACCCCACAACAGCCCCACAACCACCCCCCAGCCCCACAATGACCCCACAACGGCCCCACAACCACCCCACAACCACCCCCAACCCCACAATGACCCCACAACAGCCCCACAACCACCCCACAACAGCCCCACAATGACCCCACAACGGCCCCACAACCAGCCCCCAACCCCACAACAGCCCCACAACCACCCCCCAGCCCCACAATGACCCAACAACAGCCCCACAACCATCCCCCAGCCCCCAACCCCACAACGGCCCCACGACCACCCCCAACCCCACAAGGACCCCCCAATGGCCCCACAACCACCCCACAATGACCCCACAACAGTCCCACAATGACCCCACAACAGCCCCACAACCATCCCCCAGCCCCCAACCCCACAACGGCCCCATAACCACCCCCAACCCCACATTGACCCCACAACGGCCCCACAACCACCCCACAACAGCCCCACAATGACCCCACAACGGCCCCACAACCATACCCCAGACCCACAATGACCCCACAACAGCCCCACAGTGACCCCACAACGGCCCCACAACCAGCCCCCAACCCCACAACAGCCCCACAACCACCCCCCAGCCCCACAATGACCCCACAACAGCCCCACAACCATCCCCCAGCCCCCAACCCCACAATGACCCCATAACCACCCCCAATCCCACATTGACCCCCCAATGGCCCCACAACCACCCCACAATGACCCCACAACAGTCCCACAATGACCCCACAACAGCCCCACAACCATCCCCCAGCCCCCAACCCCACAACGGCCCCATAACCACCCCCAACCCCACATTGACCCCACAACGGCCCCACAACCACCCCACACTGACCCTACAACAGCCCCACAATGACCCCACAACAGCCCCACAACCACCCCCCCAGCCCCCAACTCCACAATGACCCCACAACAGCCCCACAATGACCCCACAACGGCCCCACAACCACCCCCCCAGCCCCACAATGACCCCACAACAGCCCCACAACGGCCCCACAACCACCCCCCAGCCCCCAACTCCACAATGACCCCACAACAGCCCCACAATGACCCCACAACGGCCCCACAACCAGCCCCCAACCCCACAACAGCCCCACAACCACCCCCCAGCCCCACAATGACCCAACAACAGCCCCACAACCATCCCCCAGCCCCCAACCCCACAACGGCCCCACGACCACCCCCAACCCCACATTGACCCCACAACGGCCCCACAACCACCCCACAACAGCCCCACAATGACCCCACAACGGCCCCACAACAGCCCCACAACCAGCCCCCAGCCCCCAACCCCACAACGGCCCCATAACCACCCCCAACCCCACATTGACCCCACAACGGCCCCACAACCACCCCACAACAGCCCCACAATGACCCCACAACGGCCCCACAACCAGCCCCCAACCCCACAACAGCCCCACAACCACCCCCCAGCCCCACAATGACCCAACAACAGCCCCACAACCATCCCCCAGCCCCCAACCCCACAACGGCCCCATAACCACCCCCAACCCCACATTGACCCCACAACGGCCCCACAACCACCCCACACTGACCCCACAACAGCCCCACAATGACCCCACAACGGCCCCACAACCATACCCCAGACCCACAATGACCCCACAACGGCCCCACAACCAGCCCCCAACCCCACAATGACCCCACAACAGCCCCACAATGACCCCACAACGGCCCCACAACCACCCCCCAGCCCCCAACCCCACAACG
This sequence comes from Alectoris magna, assembly GCA_030625065.1. Classification (NCBI taxonomy): domain Eukaryota; kingdom Metazoa; phylum Chordata; class Aves; order Galliformes; family Phasianidae; genus Alectoris; species Alectoris magna. Next base: position 11,372,448 of record CM060577.1, on the reverse strand, counting down.
GCCCCACGACCACCCCCAACCCCACATTGACCCCACAACGGCCCCACAACCACCCCACAACAGCCCCACAATGACCCCACAACGGCCCCACAACCATACCCCAGACCCACAATGACCCCACAACAGCCCCACAGTGACCCCACAACGGCCCCACAACCACCCCACACTGACCCCACAACAGCCCCACAATGACCCCACAACGGCCCCACAACAACCCCACAACCACCCCCAACCCCACAAGGACCCCACAACAAGTTTGGGGTTCAGCCTGGAAGGGTTTTTATTGGCCGTCCCCACACACGGAGACCCCACAGCGCCCACCCCCGTCACTGCCATGGGGACACTATGGGGACAGTAGGGACAATGGGGACAGTGGGGACAACACCGCCATGGGGACACCATGGGGACAATGGGGACACCATGGGGACAATGGGGGACACCACGGGGACAATGGGGACAACACCATCATGGGGACAATGGGACAATGGGGACACCGTGGGGACACCGTGGGGACAGTGGGGACAACACTGCCATGGGGCCACCATAGGGACAATGGGGACACCATGGGGACTACACTGCCATGGGGACACCACCACCACGGGGACACCATAGGGATAATGGGACAATGGGGACAACACTGCCATGGGGACACCACGGAGACACCATTGGGACAATGGGGACACCATGGGGACAGTGGGGACAACACCGCCATGGGGACACCATAGGGACAATGGGGACAACACCATCATGGGGACAACACCACCATGGGGACACCATGGGGACAATGGGGACAACACCATCATGGGGACAACACCACCATGGGGACACCATAGGGACAATGGGGACAAGACCACCATGGGGACACCATAGGGACAATGGGGACAACACCACCATGGGGACACCATGGGGACAATGGGGACAAGACCACCATGGGGACACCATAGGGACAATGGGGACAATGGGGACACCACCACCATGGGGACACCGTAGGGACAATGGGACAATGGGGACAATGGGGACAACACCATCATGGGGACACCACCACCATGGGGACACCATAGGGACAATGGGGACACCATGGGGACACCATAGGGACAGTGGGGACAACATCTCCATGGAGACAATGGGGACAACACCATCATGGGGACAACACCACCATGGGGATACCATAGGGACAGTGGGGACACCATGGGGACACCATAGGGACAGTGGGGACAACACCATCATGGGGACACCACCACCATGGGGATACCACAGGGACAATGGGGACACCATGGGGACACCATAGGGACAATGGGGACACCACCACCATGGGGACACCATAGGGACAATGGGGACACCATGGGGACAGTGGGGACAACACCGCCATGGGGACAGCATGGGGACCATGGGGGGACCACGGTGACAATGGTGACACCACGGCCAGCCATGGTGACACCAGCATGATGGTGACAGCACGGTGACAATGGTGACCCAGCGGTGCCGGTTCCGGTGTCGTGGTGGTGCCGGTACTGTTGACCCAGTGGTGCCGTTGACCCAATGGTGCCATTGACCCGGTGGTGTCGGTTCCGGTGCTGTTGACCCAAAGGTGTCATTGACCCGGTGGTGCCGGTGCTGTTGACTCAATGGTGCCATTGACCCAATGGTGCTGTTGACCAATGGCGCCATGGACCCGGTGGTGTCGGTTCCGGTGCTGTTGACCCAATGGTGCCAATGCCGTTGACCCAATGGTGCCGTTGACCCAATGGTGCCATGGACCCAGTGGTGCCGGTGCTGTTGACCCAATGGTGCCGTTGACCCAATGGTGCCGTTGACCCAATGGTGCTGTTGACCCAATGGTGTCGGTGCTGTTGACCCAATGGTACCATTGACCCAGTGGTGCCGGTGCTGTTGACCCAATGGTGCCATGGACCTAATGGTGCCGTTGACCCAATGGTGCCGGTGATGGTGACCCACTGGTGCCGTTGACCCAATGGTACCATTGACGCAGTGGTGTCGGTACTGGTGCTGTTGACCCAATGGTGCTGTTGACCCAATGGTGCCGTTGACCCAATGGTGCCGGTGATGGTGACCCAATGGTGCCGGTGCTGTTGACCCAATGGTACCATTGACCCAATGGTGCCGGTGCTGTTGACCCAATGGTACCATTGACCCAATGGTGCTGGTGCTGTTGACCCAATGGTGCTGTTGACCCAATGGTACCATTGACCCACTGGTGCCGGTGCCGTTGACCCAATGGTGCCGGTGCTGTTGACCCAATGGTACCATTGACCCAATGGTGCCGGTGCTGTTGACCCAATGGTACCGGTGACCCAATGGTGCCACTGATGATAATGTTGGCCCAATGGTGCCGGTGCTGTTGACCCAATGGTACCATTGACCCAATGGTGCCGGTGCTGTTGACCCAATGGTACCGGTGACCCAATGGTGCCACTGATGATAATGTTGGCCCAATGGTGCCGGTGCTGTTGACCCAATGGTACCATTGACCCACTGGTGCCGGTGCTGTTGACCCAATGATGCCATGGACCGGGTGGTGTCGGTGCCGGTGCTGTTGAACTCAATGGTACCATTGACCCACTGGTGCTGGTGCTGTTGACCCAATGGTGCCGGTGATGTTGACCCAATGGTACCGGTGACCCAATGGTGCCGGTGATGATAATGTTGACCCAATGGTGCTGTTGGCCCAATGGTGCTGGTGCTGTTGACCCAATGGTGCCATGGACCGGGTGGTGCCGGTGCTGTTGACCCAATGGTACCATTGACCCACTGGTGCCGGTGCTGCTGACCCAATGGAGCCATTGACCCAATGGTACCATTGACCCACTGGTGCCGGTGCTGTTGACCCCCCAATGGTGGCAATGACCCAATGGTGCCGGTGCCGTTGACCCAGTGATGTCGGTGCCGTTGACCCAATGGTGCCGTTGACCCAATTGTGCCATTGACCCAGTGGTGCCGTGGCAGTTCCGGTGCCGGTACCACTAACCCAGCAGTGATGGTGACGGTGCCATTGGGTCCATTGGGTCCATTGGGTCCATCAGTTCCATTGGCTCCATCGGGACCATTGGGTACACCGGTACCATTGGGTCCATTGGGCCCACCGGTACCATTGGGTCCATTGGTTCCATTGGGCCCATTGGTTCCATTGGGTCCACCGGTCCCATTGGCTCCATTGGGTCCATTGGTTCCATTGGGCCCACCGGTACCATTGGTTCTATTGGTTCCATTGGGTCCATTGGTTCCATTGGGTCCATTGGTTCCATTGGGCCCAGTGGTACCATTGGCTCCATCGGTTCCGTTGGGTCCACTGGTACCATTGGGTCCATCGGGCCCATTGGTTCCATTGGGCCCATCGGTTCCATTGGGCCCACTGGTACCGTTGGGTCCATCAGTTCCATTGGGTCCATCGGTTCCATTGGGTCCACTGGTACCATTGGGCCCATTGGTTCCATCGGTACCATTGGTTCCATTAGGCCCACCGGTACCATTGGGTCCATCAGTTCCATTGGGCCCATTGGTTCCATCGGTACCATCGGTTCCATTGGGCCCACCGGTACCATTGGCTCCATCAGTTTCATTGGGCCCATTGGTTCCATTGGCTCCATCGGTTCCATTGGGCCCATCGGTCCCATTGGGCCCACCGGTACCATTGGCTCCATCGGTTCCATCGGTACCACCGGTCCCATTGGGCCCACCGGTACCATTGGCTCCATCGGTTCCATTGGGCCCATCGGTCCCATTGGGCCCACCGGTACCATTGGCTCCATCGGTTCCATCGGTACCGCCGGTCCCATTGGGCCCACCGGTACCATCGGTCCCATCGGTCCCATTGGACCCACCGGTCCCATCGGCTCCATCTCTCCCATTATCTCCATCCATCCCATGGGCTCCACGGCTCCCATTCCCCCAGCACTCCCTCAGCGTCCCCATAGACCCATCCATTCAATGGCGGTTCTGGATCCGGTTCCGGTTCCGGTTCTGTTGGGCCGGCCCTCAGGCGTGCAGGCAGCGGTTGAAGGCGTTGTAGGCCGACTCGAGGTCGAAGAGCATCTGGCGCACCTGGGAGTCGTCCAGCTCGTCTGCCGCCGACATGGAGCTCAGCGTCTGCAGCCTGCGGGACCCACCCCATCACGGCCCCATTACGGCCCCATAACGACCCCATAGGGACCCCATAGGGACCCCATAACAACCCCATAAGGAACCCATAACGACCCCATAAGGAGCCCATCACGGCCCCATAGGGACCCCATAACGACCCCATAAGGACCCCATAGGGACCCCATAAGGAACCCATAGGGACCCCATAACGGCCCCATAACGGCCCCATAAGGAACCCATAGGGACCCCATAACGGCCCCATAACGGCCCCATAAGGAACCCATAGGGACCCCATAAGGAACCCATAGGGACCCCGTAACGACCCCATAACGGCCCCATAAGGAACCCATAGGGACCCCATAGCAACCCCATAACGGCCCCATAACGACCCCATAACAACCCCATAACGACCCCATAAGGAACCCATAGGGACCCCATAGTGACCCCGTAACGACCCCGTAACGACCCCATAAGGAACCCATAAGGACCCCATAACAACCCCATAACAACCCCATAACGACCCCATAACGACCCCATAACAACCCCATAAGGAACCCATAACGACCCCATAAGGAGCCCATCACGGCCCCATAAGGAACCCATAACGACCCCATAAGGAACCCTTAAGGACCCCGTAACGACCCCATAGGGACCCCATAACGGCCCCATAAGGAACCCATAACGACCCCATAGGGACCCCATAGGCAACCCATAGTGACCCCGTAACGACCCCATAGGGACCCCATAACGGCCCCATAAGGACACCATAACGACCCCATAAGGAACCCATAGGGACCCCGTAACGACCCCATAGGGACCCCATAACGGCCCCATAAGGAACCCATAACGACCCCATAAGGACCCCATAACGACCCCAGAAGGAACCCATAGGGAACCCGTAACGACCCCATAGGGACCCCGTAACGACCCCATAACGGCCCCATAAGGACCCCATAACGACCCCATAAGGACCCCATAACGACCCCATAAGGAACCCATAGGGACCCCATAAGGAACCCATAGGGACCCCATAGCAACCCCATAACGGCCCCATAGGGACGCCGTAACGGCCCCAAAACGACCCCATAACGACCCCATAACGACCCCATAAGGAACCCATAACGACCCCATAGGGACCCCATAGGCAACCCATAGTGACCCCGTAATGGCCCCATAGGGACCCCATAACGGCCCCATAAGGAACCCATAACGACCCCATAAGGAACCCATAGGGACCCCATAGCAACCCCATAACGGCCCCATAGGGACACCGTAACGGCCCCAAAACGACACCATAATGACCCCATAACGGCCCCATAACGACCCCATAAAGGCCCCATAGGGACCCCATAATGACCCCATAAGGAACCCATATGGACCCCATAACAACCCCATAACAACCCCATAAGGAACCCATAATGACCCCATAGGGACCCCATAGGGAACCCATAGTGACCCCGTAATGACGCCATAGGGACCCCATAACGACCCCATAAGGAACCCATAACGACCCCATAACGACCCCATAAGGAACCCATAGGGACCCCATAACGGCCCCATAACGACCCCATAAGGCCCCATAGGCCCCATAGGCACCAGTGCAGGACGTGGTGCCGCCCCTCGAACCCCATCAGGACCCCATCAGGACCCCATCAGGACCCTATAAGCACCCCTTATGGCCCCGGACCCCATAAAGACCCCATAAGGACCCCATAAGACCCCATAGGCCCCATAAGGCCCTATAGGCCCCATAGGCCCCGTAGGCCCCATAGGCACCAATGCAGGACGTGGTGCCGGCCCTCGAACCCCATAAGTACCCCACAAGGACCCCGTAAGGACCCCATAAGACCCCATAAGACCACATAAAGACCCCATAAGGACCCCATAAGACCCCATAGGCCCCACAGGCCCCATAGGCACCAGTGCAGGACGTGGTGCCGCCCCTCGAACCCCATCAGGACCCCATCAGGACCCCACAAGGACCCCATAAGGACCCCATAAGGACCTCATAAGGCCCCATAAGGAACCCATAAGGACCCCATAAGGACCCCATAAGGACCCCATAAGACCCCATAAGAACCCCATAAGGACCCCATAAGGCCCCATAAGGAACCCATAAGGACCCCATAAGGACCCCATAAGACCCCATAAGACCCCATAAGGACCTCATAAGGACCCCATAAGACCCCATAAGGACCCCATAAGGACCCCATAAGACCCCATAAGACCCCATAAGGACCCCATAAGGACCCCATAAGACCCCATAAGGACCCCATAAGACCCCATAAGGACCCCATAAGACCCCATAGGCCCCATAGGCCCCATAGGCACCAGTGCAGGACGTGGTGCCGCCCCTCGACTCTCATCAGGACCCCACAAGGACCCCAACCCCCCCCCGACCCCATAAGGACCCCATAAGGACCACATAAGACCCCATAAGACCCCATAAGGACCCCATAAGGACCCCATAAGGCCCCATAGGCCCCATAAGGCCCTATAGGCCCCATAGGCCCCGTAGGCCCCATAGGCACCAGTGCAGGACGTGGTGCCGGCCCTCGAACCCCATCAGGACCCCACAAGGACCCCACAAGGACCCCGTAAGGACCCCATAAGACCCCATAAGACCCCATAAGACCCCATAAGGACCCTATAAGGACCCCATAAGACCCCATAAGACTCCTTAAGGACCCCATAAGACCCCATAAGGACCTCATAAGACCCCATAAGGACCCCACAAAAACCCCAAACCCCCCCGACCCCATAAGGACCCCATAAGACCCCATAAGGACCCCATAAGGACCCCATAAGACCCCATAAGGACCCCATAAGGACCCCATAAGACCCCATAGGCCCCACAGGCCCCATAGGCACCAGTGCAGGACGTGGTGCTGCCCCTCGAACAGCATCAGGACCCCACAAGGACCCCATAAAGACCCCATAAGGACCCCATAAGACCCCATAAGACCCCATAAGGACCCTATAAGACTCCATAAGACCCCATAAGGACCCCATAAGACTCCATAAGACCCCATAAGGACCCCATAAGGACCCCATAAGATCCCATAGGCCCCACAGGCCCCATAGGCACCAGTGCAGGACGTGGTGCCGGCCCTCGACCCCATCAGGACCCCACAAGGACCCCACAAGGACCCCATAAGGACCCCATAAGGACCCCATAAGACCTCATAAGGACCCCATAAGACCCCATAAGGACCCCATAAGACCCCATAAGACCCCATAAGGACCCCATAAGACCCCATAGGCCCCGTAGGCCCCATAGGCACCAGTGCAGGACGTGGTGCCGCCCCTCGAACCCCATCAGGACCCCACAAGGACCCCAACCCACCCCAACCCCACAAGGACCCCATAAAGACCCCATAAGGACCCCATAAGACCCCATAAGACCCCATAAGACCCCATAAGGCCCCATAGACCCCATAAGGCCCTATAGGCCCCACAGGCCCCGTAGGCCCCATAGGCACCAGTGCAGGACGTGGTGCCGGCCCTCGAACCCCATCAGGACCCCACAAGGACCCCATAAGGACCCCATAAGACCCCATAAGACCCCATAAGGACCCTATAAGGACCCCATAAGGACCCCATAAGGACCTCATAAGACCCCATAAGGACCCCACAAGGACCCCAACCCCGCCCGACCCCATAAGGACCCCATAAGACCCCATAAGGACCCCATAAGACCCCATAAGACCCCACAGGCCCCATAGGCAACAGTGCAGGACGTGGTGCCGGCCCTCGAACCCCATCAGGACCCCACAAGGACCCCATAAGGACCCCATAAGACCCCATAAGACCCCATAAGGACCCTATAAGGACCCCATAAGGACCCCATAAGGCCCCATAGGCCCCATAAGGCCCTATAGGCCCCATAGGCCCCGTAGGCCCCATAGGCACCAGTGCAGGACGTGGTGCCGGCCCTCGAACCCCATCAGGACCCCACAAGGACCCCATAAGGACCCCATAAGGACCTCATAAGACCCCATAAGGACCCCACAAGGACCCCAAACCCCCCCGACCCCATAAGGACCCCATAAGGACCCTATAAGGACCCCATAAGACCCCATAAGGACCCCATAAGACCCCATAAGACCCCATAAGACCCCATAAGGACCCCATAAGACCCCATAGGCCCCATAGGCCCCATCAGGACCCCATCAGGACCCCACAAGGACCCCAACCCCCCCCGACCCCATAAGGACCCCATAAGGACCCCATAAGGACCCTATAAGGACCCCATAAGACCCCATAAGGACCCCATAAGACCCCATAAGACCCCATAAGGACCCCATAAGGACCCCATAAGACCCCATAAGGACCCCACAAGGACCCCATAAGACCCCATAGGCCCCATAGGCCCCATCAGGACCCCATCAGGACCCCACAAGGACCCCAACCCCCCCCGACCCCATAAGGACCCCATAAGGACCCCATAAGGACCCCATAAGACCCCATAAGGACCCCATAAGGACCCCAAAAGACCCCATAAGACCCCACAGGCCCCATAGGCACCAGTGCAGGATGTGGTGCCGGCCCTCGACCCCATCAGGACCCCACAAGGACCCCATAAGGACCCCATAAGGACCTCATAAGGACCCCATAAGACCCCATAAGACTCCATAAGGACCCCATAAGACCCCATACAACCCCATAAGGACCCCATAAGGACCCCATAAGGACCCCGTAGGCCCCATAGGCACCAGTGCAGGACGTGGTGCCGGCCCTCGAACCCCATCAGGACCCCACAAGGACCCCATAAGACCCCATAAGGACCCCATAAGGACCCCATAAGACCCCATAGGCCCCACAGGCCCCATAGGCACCAGTGCAGGACGTGGTGCTGCCCCTTGAACCCCATCAGGACCCCACAAGGACCCCAACCCCCCCCGACCCCATAAGGACCCCATAAGACCCCATAAGACCCCATAAGACCCCATAAGACCCCATACGACCCCATAAGGACCCCATAAGACCCCATAGGCCCCATAGGCACCAGTGCAGGACGTGGTGCCGCCCCTCGAACCCCATCAGGACCCCATTAGGACCCTATAAGCACCCCTTATGGCCCCGGATCCCATAAAGACCCCATAAGGACCCCATAAGACACCATAAGACCCCATAAGGACCCCATAAGACCCCATAAGGAACCCATAAGGACCCCATAAGGACCCCATAAGACCCCATAAGACCCCATAAGGACCCCATAAGGACCCCATAAGACCCCATAAGACCCCATAAGGACCCCATAAGGACCCATAAGGAACCCATAAGGACCCCATAGGGCCCATAGGCCCCATAGGCACCAGTGCAGGACGTGGTGCCGCCCCTCGAACCCCATCAGGACCCCACAAGGACCCCATCAGGACCCCACAAGGACCCCAACCACGCCCGACCCCATAAGGACCCCATAAGGACCCCATAAGACCCCATAAGGACCCCATAAGACCCCATAGGCCCCATAGGCCCCATAGGCACCAGTGCAGGACGTGGTGCCGCCCCTCGACTCTCATCAGGACCCCACAAGGACCCCAACCCCCCCCCCGACCCCATAAGGACCCCATAAGGACCCCATAAGACCCCATAAGGACCCCATAAGACCACATAAGGACCCCATAAGGACCCCATAAGGACCCCATAAGACCCCATGAGACCCCATAAGACTCCATAAGGACCCTATAAGACCCCATACGACCCCATAAGGACCCCATAAGGACCCCATAAGGACCCCGTACGCCCCATAGGCCCCATAAGACCCCATAAGGACCCCATAAGGACCCCATAAGGACCCCATAAGGACCCCGTAGGCCCCATAGGCCCCATAAGACCCCATACGACCCCATAAGGACCCCATAAGGACCCCATAAGGACCCCGTAGGCCCCATAGGCACCAGTGCAGGACGTGGTGCCGGCCCTCGAAACCCATCAGGACCCCACAAGGACCCCATAAAGACCCCATAAGGACCCCATAAGGACCCCATAAGACCCCATAGGCCCCATAGGCCCCATAAGACCCCATAAGGACCCCATAAGGACCCCATAAGACCCCATAGGCCCCACAGGCCCCATAGGCACCAGTGCAGGACGTGGTGCCGCCCCTTGAACCCCATCAGGACCCCACAAGGACCCCAACCCCCCCCGACCCCATAAGGACCCCATAAAGACCCCATAAGGACCCCATAAGACCCCATAAGACCCCATAAGACCCCATACGACCCAATAATGACCCCATAAGACCCCATAGGCCCCATAGGCACCAGTGCAGGACGTGGTGCCGCCCCTCGAACCCCATCAGGACCCCATTAGGACCCTATAAGCACCCCTTATGGCCCCGGATCCCATAAAGACCCCATAAGGACCCCATAAGACCCCATAAGACCCCATAAGGACCCCATAAGACCCCATAAGGAACCCATAAGGACCCCATAGGCCCCATAGGCCCCATAGGCACCAGTGCAGGACGTGGTGCCGCCCCTCGAACCCCATCAGGACCCCACAAGGACCCCAACCCCGCCCGACCCCATAAGGACCCCATAAGGACCCCACAAGGACCCCATAAGGACCCCATAAGACCCCATAGGCCCCATAGGCCCCATAGGCACCAGTGCAGGACGTGGTGCCGCCCCTCGACTCTCATCAGGACCCCACAAGGACCCCAACCCCCCCCCGACCCCATAAGGACCCCATAAGGACCCCATAAGGACCCCATAAGACCACATAAGGACCCCATAAGGACCCCATAAGACCCCATAAGGACCCCATAAGACCACATAAGGACCCCATAAGGACCACATAAGACCCCATAAGACCCCATAAGGACCCCATAAGGACCCCATAAGACCCCATAAGACCCCATAAGGACCCCATAAGACCCCATAAGACTACATAAGGACCCCATAAGACCCCATAAGGACCCCACAAGGACCCCATAAGACCCCATAAGGACCCTATAAGACCCCATAGGCCCCATAGGCCCCATCAGGACCCCATCAGGACCCCACAAGGACCCCATAAGACCACATAAGGACCCCATAAGGACCCCATAAGACCCCATAAGGACCCCATAAGGACCCCATAAGACCCCATAAGGACCCCATAAGACCACATAAGGACCCCATAAGGACCACATAAGACCCCATAAGACCCCATAAGGACCCCATAAGACCCCATAAGGACCCCACAAGGACCCCATAAGACCCCATAAGGACCCTATAAGACCCCATAGGCCCCATAGGCCCCATCAGGACCCCATCAGGACCCCACAAGGACCCCAACCCCCCCGACCCCATAAGGACCCCATAAGACCCCATAAGGACCCCATAAGACCCCATAAGGACCCCATAAGGACCCCATAAGACCCCATAAGACCCCACAGGCCCCATAGGCACCAGTGCAGGACGTGGTGCCGGCCCTCGACCCCATCAGGACCCCATCAGGACCCCACAAGGACCCCATAAGGACCCCATAAGACCCCATAAGACCCCATAAGGACCCTATAAGGACCCCATAAGGACCCCATAAGGCCCCATAGGCCCCATAAGGCCCTATAGGCCCCATAGGCCCCGTAGGCCCCATAGGCACCAGTGCAGGACGTGGTGCCGGCCCTCGAACCCCATCAGGACCCCACAAGGACCCCATCAGGACCCCATAAGGACCCCATAAGACCCCATACGACCCCATAAGGACCCCATAAGACCCCATAGGCCCCATAGGCACCAGTGCAGGACGTGGTGCCGCCCCTCGAACCCCATCAGGACCCCACAAGGACCCCAACCCCGCCCGACCCCATAAGGACCCCATAAGGACCCCACAAGGACCCCATAAGGACCCCATAAGACCCCATAGGCCCCATAGGCCCCATAGGCACCAGTGCAGGACGTGGTGCCGCCCCTCGACTCTCATCAGGACCCCACAAGGACCCCAACCCATAACGACCCCATAAGGACCCCATAAGGACCCCATAAGGACCCCATAAGACCACATAAGGACCCCATAAGGACCCCATAAGACCCCATAAGGACCCCATAAGACCACATAAGGACCCCATAAGGACCACATAAGACCCCATAAGACCCCATAAGGACCCCATAAGACCCCATAAGACTACATAAGGACCCCATAAGACCCCATAAGGACCCCACAAGGACCCCATAAGACCCCATAAGGACCCTATAAGACCCCATAGGCCCCATAGGCCCCATCAGGACCCCATCAGGACCCCACAAGGACCCCAACCCCCCCGACCCCATAAGGACCCCATAAGACCCCATAAGGACCCCATAAGGACCCCATAAGACCCCATAAGACCCCACAGGCCCCATAGGCACCAGTGCAGGACGTGGTGCCGGCCCTCGACCCCATCAGGACCCCATCAGGACCCCACAAGGACCCCATAAGGACCCCATAAGACCCCATAAGACCCCATAAGGACCCTATAAGGACCCCATAAGGACCCCATAAGGCCCCATAGGCCCCATAAGGCCCTATAGGCCCCATAGGCCCCGTAGGCCCCATAGGCACCAGTGCAGGACGTGGTGCCGGCCCTCGAACCCCATCAGGACCCCACAAGGACCCCATCAGGACCCCATAAGGACCCCATAAGACCCCATAGGCCCCATAGGCACCAGTGCAGGACGTGGTGCCGCCCCTCGAACCCCATCAGGACCCCATTAGGACCCTATAAGCACCCCTTATGGCCCCGGATCCCATAAAGACCCCATAAGGACCCCATAAGGACCCCATAAGACCCCATAAGGAACCCATAAGGACCCCATAGGCCCCATAGGCCCCATAGGCACCAGTGCAGGATGTGGTGCCGCCCCTCGAACCCCATCAGGACCCCACAAGGACCCCAACCCCGCCCGACCCCATAAGGACCCCATAAGGACCCCACAAGGACCCCATAAGGACCCCATAAGACCCCATAGGCCCCATAGGCCCCATAGGCACCAGTGCAGGACGTGGTGCCGCCCCTCGACTCTCATCAGGACCCCACAAGGACCCCAACCCCCCCCCGACCCCATAAGGACCCCATAAGGACCCCATAAGGACCCCATAAGACCCCATAAGGACCCCACAAGGACCCCAAACCCCCCCGACCCCACAAGGACCCCATAAAGACCCCATAAGGACCCCATAAGACCCCATAAGGCCCCCATAAGACCCCACAGGCCCCATAGGCACCAGTGCAGGACGTGGTGCCGCCCCTCGAACCCCATCAGGACCCCATCAGGACCCCATAAGACCCCATAAGGACCCCATATAGCCCCATAAGGACCCCATAAGACCCCATAAGGACCCCATAAGGACCCCATAAGACCCCATAAGGACCCCATAAGACCCCATACGACCCCATAAGGACCCCATAAGACCCCATAGGCCCCATAAGACCCCATAAGGACCCCACAAGGACCCCATAAGGACCCCATAAGGACCTCATAAGACCCCATAAGGACCCCACAAGGACCCCAAACCCCCCCGACCCCATAAGGACCCCATAAGACCCCATAAGGACCCCATAGGCCCCATAGGCACCAGTGCAGGACGTGGTGCCGCCCCTCGAACCCCATCAGGACCCCATCAGGACCCCACAAGGACCCCATAAGGACCCCATAAGGACCTCATAAGACCCCATAAGACCCCATAAGGACCCCATAAGACCCCATAAGACTCCTTAAGGACCCCATAAGACCCCATAAGGACCTCATAAGACCCCATAAGGACCCCACAAGGACCCCAAACCCCCCCGACCCCATAAGGACCCCATAAGACCCCATAAGGACCCCATAAGGACCCCATAAGACCCCATAAGACCCCATAAGGACCCCATAAGACCCCATAAGGCCCCGTAGGCCCCATAGGCACCAGTGCAGGACGTGGTGCCACCTCTCGAACCCCATCAGGACCCCATCAGGACCCCATAAGAACCCCATCAGGACCCCACAAGGACCCCATAAGACCCCATAAGGCCCCATAAAGACCCCATAAGGCCCCATAAGACCCCATAAGGACCCCATAAGACCCCATAAGGCCCCATAGGCCCCATAAGGCCCTATAGGCCCCATAGGCCCCGTAGGCCCCATAGGCACCAGTGCAGGACGTGGTGCCGGCCCTCAAACCCCATCAGGACCCCATTAGGACCTTATAAGCACCCCTTATGGCCCAGGATCCCATAAAGACCCCATAAGGACCCCATAAGACCCCATAAGACCCCATAAGGACCCCATAAGACCCCATAAGACCCCATAAGGACCCCATAAGACTCCATAGGCCCCACAGGCCCCATAGGCACCAGTGCAGGACGTGGTGCCGCCCCTCGAACCCCATCAGGACCCCACAAGGACCCCATAAGGATCCCATAAGGACCCCATAAGACCCCATAAGGACCCCATAAGACCCCATAAGACCCCATAAGGACCCTATAAGGACCCCATAAGACCCCATAAGGACCCCATAAGACCCCATAGGCCCTGTAGGCCCCATAGGCACCAGTGCAGGACGTGGTGCCGGCCCTCGACCCCATCAGGACCCCATCAGGACCCCATCAGGACCCCACAAGGACCCCGTAAGGACCCCATAAGGACCCCATAAGACCTCATAAGGACCCCATAAGACCCCATAAGGACCCCATAAGACCCCATACGACCCCATAAGGACCCCATAAGACCCCATAAGGAACCCATAAGGACCCCATAGGCCCCATAGGCCCCATAGGCACCAGTGCAGGACGTGGTGCCGCCCCTCGAACCCCATCAGGACCCCACAAGGACCCCATCAGGACCCCACAAGGACCCCAACCCCGCCCGACCCCATAAGGACCCCATAAGACCCCATAAGGACCCCATAAGACCCCATAAGACCCCACAGGCCCCATAGGCACCAGTGCAGGACGTGGTGCCGGCCCTCGACCCCATCAGGACCCCATCAGGACCCCACAAGGACCCCAAACCCCCCCGACCCCATAAGGACCCCATAAGACCCCATAAGACCCCATAAGGACCCCATAAGACCCCATAAGACCCCATAAGGACCCCATAAGACTCCATACGACCCCATAAGGACCCCATAAGACCCCACAGGCCCCATAGGCACCAGTGCAGGACGTGGTGCCGCCCCTCGAACCCCATCAGGACCCCACAAGGACCCCATAAGGATCCCATAAGGACCCCATAAGACCCCATAAGGACCCCATAAGACCCCATAAGACCCCATAAGGACCCTATAAGGACCCCATAAGACCCCATAAGGACCCCATAAGACCCCATAGGCCCCGTAGGCCCCATAGGCACCAGTGCAGGACGTGGTGCCGGCCCTCGACCCCATCAGGACCCCATCAGGACCCCAGAAGGTCCCCACAAGGACCCCGTAAGGACCCCATAAGGACCCCATAAGACCCCATAAGGACCCCATAAGACCCCATACGACCCCATAAGGACCCCATAAGACCCCATAAGGAACCCATAAGGACCCCATAGGCCCCATAGGCCCCATAGGCACTAGTGCAGGACGTGGTGCCGCCCCTCGAACCCCATCAGGACCCCACAAGGACCCCATCAGGACCCCACAAGGACCCCAACCCCGCCCGACCCCATAAGGACCCCATAAGACCCCATAAGGACCCCATAAGACCCCATAAGACCCCACAGGCCCCATAGGCACCAGTGCAGGACGTGGTGCCGGCCCTCGACCCCATCAGGACCCCATCAGGACCCCACAAGGACCCCATAAGGACCCCATAAGACCCCATAAGACCCCATAAGACCCCATAAGGACCCCACAAGGCCCCATAGGCCCCATAAGGCCCTATAGGCCCCATAGGCCCCGTAGGCCCCATAGGCACCAGTGCAGGACGTGGTGCCGGCCCTCGAACCCCATCAGGACCCCACAAGGACCCCATAAGGACCCCATAAGGACCCCATAAGGACCCCATAAGACCTCATAAGGACCCCATAAGACCCCATAAGACTCCATAAGGACCCCATAAGACCCCATAGGCCCCCTAGGCCCCATAGGCACCAGTGCAGGACGTGGTGCCGCCCCTCGAACCCCATCAGGACCGCACAAGGACCCCAACCCCCCCCAACCCCACAAGGACCCCATAAAGACCCCATAAGGACCCCATAAGACCCCATAAGGACCCCATAAGGACCCCATAAGGCCCCATAGGCCCCATAAGGCCCTATAGGCCCCACAGGCCCCGTAGGCCCCATAGGCACCAGTGCAGGACGTGGTGCCGGCCCTCGAACCCCATCAGGACCCCACAAGGACCCCATAAGGACCCCATAAGGACCTCATAAGACCCCATAAGGACCCCAAACCCCCCCGACCCCATAAGGACCCCATAAGACACCATAAGGACCCCATAAGGACCCCATAAGACCCCATAGGCCCCACAGGCCCCATAGGCACCAGTGCAGGACGTGGTGCCGGCCCTCGAAGTCCTTGGGCAGGGCGCTCATGCGGTTCATGGTCTCCAGCAGCTCCCGAAGGTCGGGTTGGATCTGGGGGTCAAAGGTCAAAGGTCGTGGGTCAAGGGTCAAAGGTTAGAGGTCACGTGGGTGGTTGGGGTCACGTGGGGGGGGGTTATGGGGGGGTGAGGGGGATTTTCTTGGGGTTATGGGGTTTGTGAAGGGCGTGATGGGGTGATGGGGTTATGGGGTGATGGGGTTATGGGGCTATGGGGTCATGGGGTTATGGGGTCAAGGGGTCAGGGGTTATGGGGTCAGGGGTTATGGGGTCATGGGGTTATGGGTTAGGGGGTTATGTGGTCATGGGGTTATGGGGTTGGGGGTCATGGGGTTATGGGGTTATGGGGTCATGGGGTTATGGGGTCATAGGGTTATGGGGTGATGGGGGTTATGGGGTCATGGGGTTATGGGGTCATGGGGTCATAGGGTTAGGGGGTCATGGGGTTATGGGGTTATGGGGTTATGGGGTCATGCGGTTATGGGGTTATGGGGTCATGGGGTTATGGATTAGGGGGCTATGGGGTCATGGGGTTATGGGGTTATGGGGTCAGGGGTTATGGGGTTGGGGGTCATTGGGTTATGGGGTCAGGGGTTATGGGGTCATGGGGTTATGGGTTAGGGGGTTATGGGGTTATGGGGTCATGGGGTTATGGGGTTGGGGGTCATGGGGTTATGGGGTTATGGGGTCATGGGGTTATGGGGTCATAGGGTTATGGGGTGATGGGGGTTATGGGGTCATGGGGTTATGGGGTCATGGGGTCATAGGGTTAGGGGGTCATGGGGTTATGGGGTTATGGGGTTATGGGGTTATGGGGTCATGGGGTTATGGGTTAGGGGGTTATGGGGTCAGGGGTTATGGGGTTATGGGGTCAAGGGGTCAGGGGTCATGGGGTCAGGGGTTATGGTGTCAGGGGTTATGGGGTCATGGGGTTATGGGTTAGGGGGTTATGGGGTTATGGGGTCATGGGGTTATGGGGTTGGGGGTCATGGGGTTATGGGGTCAGGGGTTATGGGGTCATGGGGTTATGGGGTCATGGGGCCATAGGGTTATGGGGTCATGGGGTAATGGGTTTGGGGGTTATGGGGGTATGGGGTCAGGTGTTATGGGGTCATGGGGTTATGGGGTCAGGGGTTATGGGGGTTATGGGGGTATGGGCTCAGGTGTTATGGGGTCATGGGGTTATGGGTTAGGGGGTTATGGGCTCATGGGGTTATGGGGTCAGGGGTCATGGGGTTATGGGGTCAGGGGTTATGGGGTCATGGAGTTATGGGGTGATGGGTTATGGGTTTGTGGGGCTATGGGGTCATGGGTTTATGGGGTAGGAAGTCAGAGGTTATGGGGTCATTGGTTATGGGGTCATAGGGTTATGGGGTCAGGGTGACAGGGGTTATGGGGCTATGGGGTCAGGTGTTATGGGGTCATGGGGTTCTGGGCTTTATGGGGTTCTGGGCTTTATGGGGTTATGGGACTTATGGGGTTCTGGGATTTTTGGGGTTCTGGGCTTTATGGGGTTCTGGGATTTATGGGGTTCTGGGCTTTATGGGGTTATGGGATTTATGGGGTTCTGGGATTTATGGGGTTATGGGATTCATGGCGTTATGGGATTTTTGGGGTTCTGGGCTTTATGGGGTTATGGGATTTATGGGGTTCTGGGATTTATGGGGTTATGGGATTTATGGGGTTCTGGGATTTTTGGGGTTATGGGATTTATGGGGTTATGGGCTTTATGGGGTTATGGGCTTTATGGGGTTCTGGGATTTTTGGGGTTATGGGATTTATGGGGTTATGGGATTTATGGGGCTCTGGGCTTTATGGGGTTCTGGGCTTTATGGGGTTATGGGCTTTATGGGGTTCTGGGCTTTATGGGGTTATGGGATTTATGGGGTTATGGGATTTATGGGGTTATGGGATTCATGGGGTTATGGGATTCATGGGGTTATGGGCTTTATGGGGTTCTGGGCTTTATGGGGTTATGGGCTTTATGGGGTTATGGGATTTATGGGGCTCTGGGCTTTATGGGGTTATGGGATTTATGGGGTTCTGGGATTTATGGGGTTATGGGATTCATGGCGTTATGGGATTTTTGGGGTTCTGGGCTTTATGGGGTTATGGGATTTTTGGGGTTCTGGGCTTTATGGGGTTATGGGATTTATGGGGTTCTGGGATTTTTGGGGTTATGGGATTTATGGGGCTCTGGGCTTTATGGGGCTCTGGGATTTTTGGGGTTATGGGATTTATGGGTGTCTGGGCTATATGGGGTTATGGGATTTATGGGGTTATGGGATTCATGGCGTTATGGGATTTATGGGGTTATGGGCTTTATGGGGTTCTGGGCTTTATGGGGTTATGGGATTTTTGGGGTTATGGGATTTATGGGGCTCTGGGCTTTATGGGGTTCTGGGCTTTATGGGGTTATGGGCTTTATGGGGTTCTGGGCTTTATGGGGTTATGGGATTTATGGGGTTCTGGGCTTTATGGGGTTATGGGATTTATGGGGTTATGGGATTTATGGGGTTATGGGATTCATGGGGTTATGGGCTTTATGGGGTTCTGGGCTTTATGGGGTTATGGGCTTTATGGGGTTATGGGATTTATGGGGCTCTGGGCTTTATGGGGTTATGGGATTTATGGGGTTCTGGGATTTATGGGGTTATGGGATTCATGGCGTTATGGGATTTTTGGGGTTCTGGGCTTTATGGGGTTATGGGATTTATGGGGTTCTGGGATTTATGGGGTTATGGGATTTATGGGGTTCTGGGATTTTTGGGGTTATGGGATTTATGGGGTTCTGGGCTTTATGGGGTTATGGGATTTTTGGGGTTATGGGATTTATGGGGCTCTGGGCTTTATGGGGCTCTGGGATTTTTGGGGTTATGGGATTTATGGGTGTCTGGGCTATATGGGGTTATGGGATTTATGGGGTTATGGGATTCATGGCGTTATGGGATTTATGGGGTTATGGGCTTTATGGGGTTATGGGCTTTATGGGGTTCTGGGATTTATGGGGTTCTGGGATTTATGGGGTTATGGGATTTATGGGGTTATGGGATTCATGGGGTTATGGGATTTTTGGGGTTATGGGATTTATGGGGTTATGGGATTTATGGGGTTCTGGGATTTATGGGGTTATGGGCTTTATGGGGTTATGGGCTTTATGGGGTTCTGGGATTTTTGGGGTTATGGGATTTATGGGGTTATGGGATTTATGGGGCTCTGGGCTTTATGGGGTTCTGGGCTTTATGGGGTTATGGGCTTTATGGGGTTCTGGGCTTTATGGGGTTATGGGATTTATGGGGTTCTGGGCTTTATGGGGTTATGGGATTTATGGGGTTATGGGATTTATGGGGTTATGGGATTCATGGGGTTATGGGATTCATGGGGTTATGGGCTTTATGGGGTTCTGGGCTTTATGGGGTTATGGGCTTTATGGGGTTATGGGATTTATGGGGCTCTGGGCTTTATGGGGTTATGGGATTTATGGGGTTCTGGGATTTATGGGGTTATGGGATTCATGGCGTTATGGGATTTTTGGGGTTCTGGGCTTTATGGGGTTATGGGATTTATGGGGTTCTGGGATTTATGGGGTTATGGGATTTATGGGGTTCTGGGATTTTTGGGGTTATGGGATTTATGGGGTTCTGGGCTTTATGGGGTTATGGGATTTTTGGGGTTATGGGATTTATGGGGCTCTGGGCTTTATGGGGCTCTGGGATTTTTGGGGTTATGGGATTTATGGGTGTCTGGGCTATATGGGGTTATGGGATTTATGGGGTTATGGGATTCATGGCGTTATGGGATTTATGGGGTTATGGGCTTTATGGGGTTATGGGCTTTATGGGGTTCTGGGATTTATGGGGTTCTGGGATTTATGGGGTTATGGGATTTATGGGGTTATGGGATTTATGGGGTTATGGGCTTTATGGGGTTATGGGATTTATGGGGTTATGGGATTTATGGGGTTATGGGATTTTTGGGGTTCTGGGCTTTATGGGGTTCTGGGATTTATGGGGTTATGGGCTTTATGGGGTTATGGGATTTATGGGGTTCTGGGCTTTATGGGGTTCTGGGATTTATGGGGTTCTGGGCTTTATGGGGTTCTGGGATTTATGGGGTTATGGGATTTATGGGGTTATGGGATTCATGGGGTTCTGGGCTTTATGGGGTTCTGGGATTTATGGGGTTATGGGCTTTATGGGGTTATGGGATTTATGGGGTTCTGGGCTTTATGGGGTTCTGGGATTTATGGGGTTATGGGATTCATGGGGTTATGGGGCCGAGGTGGCCGTTATGGGGCGGCGCCCCCCGACCTCATCCATGGCGCGGATCTCCAGGCGCAGTTTGTCCATGATGGTGATGAACAGCTGGGGGGGGGGGGGGGGAGGAAACTCAGCGCCCCATAGCGCCCCATAGCACCCCATAGCGCCCCACAGAACCCCATAGCGCCCCATAGACCCCCATAGAACCCCATAGAACCCCATAGCGCCCCATAGCACACCATAGCGCCCGATAGAGCCCCATAGCACCCCATAGAGCCCCATAGCGCCCCATAGAACCCCATAGTGCCCCATAGAACCCCATAGCGCCCCATAGCACCCCATAGCGCCCCATAGCATCCCATAGCGCCCCATAGCACCCCATCGAGCCCCACAACACCCCAAAGCGCCCCATAGAACCCCATAGAACCCCATAGAACCCCATACTGCCCCATAGCGCCCCATAGAACCCCACAGAATCCCATAGCGCCCCATAGAACCCCATAGAACACCATAGAACCCCACAGAATCCCATAGCGCCCCATAGAACCCCATAGCGCCCCATAGAACCCCATAGCGCCCCATAGAACCCCATAGAACACCATAGAACCCCACAGAATCCCATAGCACCCCATAGCGCCCCATAGCACCCCAAAGCGCCCCATAGCGCCCCATAGAACCCCATAGCGCCCCATAGAACCCCATAGAACCCCACAGAATCCCATAGCACCCCATAGTGCCCCATAGCGCCCCATAGAACCCCACAGAATCCCATAGCACCCCATAGCGCCCCATAGCGCCCCATAGCACCCCACAGAATCCCATAGCACCCCATAGCGCCCCATAGCGCCCCATAGCACCCCACAGAATCCCATAGCACCCCATAGCGCCCCATAGCGCCCCATAGAACCCCACAGAATCCCATAGCACCCCATAGCGCCCCATAGCGCCCCATAGCACACCATCGAGCCCCACATCACCCCAAAGCGCCCCATAGCGCCCCATAGAACCCCACAAAATCCCATAGCGCCCCATAGCGCCCCATAGAACCCCACAGAACCCCATAGCGCCCCATAGAACCCCATAGAACCCCACAGAACCCCGTAGCATCCCATAGAGCCCCATATAATCCCATAGAACCCCACAGAATCCCATAGCACCCCATAGAGCCCCATAGAACCCCATAGAGCCCCATAGCGCCCCAAAGAACCCCATAGCACCCCATAGAACCCCATAATGGCCCATAGAACAACATAGCGCCGCATACCGCCCCATAGAACCCCATAGAAACCCATAGCGCCCCATAGCGCCCCACACCACCCCAAAGCACCCCATAGCGCCCCATAGCGCCCCATAGCACCCCATCGAGCCCCACAGCACCCCAAAGCGCCCCATAGCGCCCCATAGAACCCCATAGAACCCCATAGCGCCCCATAGAACCCATAGAACCCCATAGCGCCCCATAGCGCCCCATAGAACCCCACAGAACCCCATAGCGCCCTATAGAACCCCATAGAACCCCACAGAATCCCATAGAACACCATAGTGCCCCATAGAACCCCATAGAGCCCAATAGCACCCCAAAGCGCCCCATAGCGTCCCATAGAACCCCATAGAACCCCACAAAATCCCATAGCGCCCCATAGCACCCCATAGAACCCCATAGCACCCCATAGCACCCCATACTGCCCCATAGCGCCCCATAGAACCCCATAGTGCCCCATAGCGCCCCATAGAACCCCATAGTGCCCCATAGCACCCCAAAGCGCCCCACAGCGCCCCAAAGCGCCCCATAGAACCACACAGAGCACCATAGCACCCCATAGCACCCCATAGAACCCCACAGAACCCCATAGCGCCCCATAGAACCACATAGCGCCCCATAGCACACCATTGCGACCCATAGCGCCCCATAGAAACCCACAGAATCCCATAGCACCCTATAGCGCCCCATAGAACCCCATAGACCCCCATAGCGCCCCATAGAACCCCATAGACCCCCATAGCGCCCCATAGAACCCCATAGAACCCCATAGCGCCCCATAGAACCCCATAAAACCCCACAGAATCCCATAACACCCCATAGAACCCCATAGAACCCCACAGCACCCCAAAGCGCCCCATAGCACCCCATAGAACCCCATAGAACCCCATAGCGCCCCATAGAACCCCACAGAATCCCATAGCGCCCCATAGAACCCCATAAAACCCCACAGCACCCCATAGAACCCCATAATGGCCCATAGAACCCCATAGCGCCGCATACTGCCCCATAGAACCCCATAGAAACCCATAGCGCCCCATAGCACCCCATCGAGCACCACAGCACCCCAAAACGCCCCATAGCGCCCCATAGAACCCCATAGCGACCCATAGAACCCCATAGCGCCCCATAGCGCCCCATAGAACCCCACAGAATCCCATAGCGCCCCATAGAACCCCATAGAACCCCACAGAATCCCATAGCAACCCATAGCACCCCATAGCGCCCCATAGAACCCCACAGAACCCCATAGCGCCCCATAGCACCCCAAAGCGCCCCATAGCGCCCCTTAGAACCCCATAGAACCCCACAGAACCCCATAGCGCCCCTTAGAACCGATAGAACCCCATAGCGCCCCATAGAACCCCATAGAACCCCATAACACCCCATCGAGCCCCACAGCACCCCAAAGCGCCCCATAGCGCCCCATAGAACCCCATAGAACCCCGTAGCGCCCCATAGAACCCCACAGAATCCCATAGCGCCCCATAGAACCCCATATAATCCCATAGAACCCCACAGAATCCCATAGCACCCCATAGCACCCCATAGAACCCCATAGCGCCCCATAGCGCCCCATAGCGCCCTATAGAACCCCATAGAACCCCACAGAATCCCATAGCACCCTATAGTGCCCCATAGAACCCCATAGAGCCCCACAGCGCCCCATAGCGCCCCATAGAACCCCATAGAACCCCACAAAATACCATAGCGCCCCATAGCACCCCATAGAACCCCATAGAACCCCATAGTGCCCCATAGCACCCCATAGCACCCCATAGCGCCCCATAGCACCCCATAGAACCACATAGCGCCCCATAGCACCCCATAGCGACCCATAGCGCCCCATAGAAACCCACAGAATCCCATAGCACCACATAGCGCCCCATAGAACCCCATAGAACCCCATAGCGCCCCATAGAACCCCATAGCGCTCCACAGAACCCCACAGAACCCCATAGCGCCCCATAGAACCCTATAGAACCCCATAGAACCCCACAGAATCCCATAGCACCCCATAGCGCCCCATAGAACCCCATAGAGCCCCATAGAACCCCATAGAGCCCCATAGAACCCCATAGCGCCCCATAGAACCCCATAGCGCCCCATAGAATCCCACAGAACCCTATAGAACCCCACAGAACCCCACAGCACCCCATAGAACCCCATAATGGCCCATAGAACCCCATAGCGCCGCATACTGCCCCATAGAACCCCATAGAAACCCATAGCGCCCCATAGCGCCCCACAGCACCCCAAAGCGCCCCATAGCGCCCCATAGAACCCCATAGACCCCACAGAACACCATAGCGCCCCATAGAACAACACAGAGCCCCATAGATCCCCACAGAACCCCATAGCGCCCCATAGCACCCCATAGTGCCCCATAGCGCCCCATAGAACCACATAGTGCCCCATAGAACCCCACAGCGCCCCATAGCGCCCCATAGAATCCCACAGAACCCCATAAAACGCCACAGAGCACCATAGCACCCTATAGCGCCCCATAGTGCTCCACAGAACCCCACAGAGCCCCATAGCACCCCATAGAACCCCATAGTGCCCCATAGAATCCCATAGCACCCCATAGAACCGCACAGAACCCCATAACGCCCCATAAAACCACATAGCGCCCCATAGCGCCCCACAGAGCCCCATAGAACCCCATAGAACCCCATAGTGCCCCATAGAACCCCATAGTGCCCCATAGAACCCCATAGTGCCCCACAGAACCCCATAGCACCCCATAGCATCCCATAGAACCCCATAGAATCCCACAGAACCCTATAGAACCCCACAGAACCCCATAGCACCCCATAGAACCCCACAGAACCCCATAGCAACCCATAGAACCCCATAGAACCCCATAGCGCCCCACAGCACCCCATAGCACCCCATAGCTCCCCATAGAATCCCACAGAACCCTATAGAACCGCACAGAACCCCATAGAACCCCACAGAACCCCATAGAACCACATAGCGCCCCATAGAACCTCATAGAACCCCATAGAACTCCATAGCACCCCACAGCGCCCCATAGAACCCCATAGCGCCCCACAGCACCCCATAGCACCTCATAGAACCCCATAGAACCCCATAACGCCCCATAGCGCCCCATAGCACCCCATAGAACCCCACAGAACCCCATAGCGCCCCATAGCAACCCATGGCGCCCCATAGCACCCCACAGAACCCCATAGCACCCCACAGAACCCCACAGAACCCCATAGCGCCCCATAGAACCCCATAGAACCCCATAGAACCCCACAGAATCCCATAGCACCCCACAGCGCTCCACAGAACCCCACAGCACCCCATAGCGCCCCATAGAACCCCATAGAACCCCACAGAATCCCATAGCACCCCACAGCGCCCCATAGAACCCCATAGCGCCCCACAGCACCCCATAGCACCTCATAGAACCCCATAGAACCCCATAACGCCCCATAGCGCCCCATAGCACCCCATAGCACCCCACAGAACCCCATAGCGCCCCATAGCAACCCATGGCGCCCCATAGCACCCCACAGAACCCCATAGCACCCCACAGAACCCCACAGAACCCCATAGCGCCCCATAGAACCCCATAGAACCCCATAGAACCCCACAGAATCCCATAGCACCCCACAGCGCTCCACAGAACCCCACAGCGCCCCATAGCGCCCCATAGCACCTCATAGAACCCCATAGAACCCCATAACGCCCCATAGCGCCCCATAGCACCCCATAGCACCCCACAGAACCCCATAGCACCCCACAGAACCCCATAGCGCCCCATAGCACCCCATAGCACCCCACAGAACCCCATAGCGCCCCACAACACCCCACAGCGCCCCACAGCTCCTCCCCATAGCAACATCCCACGCCCCCACCCACAGCCCCACCCCATAACCCCATAAACCCAAAACCCCAAATCCCACCTCATAACCCCATACCCCACCCCATAGCCCCATAACCCCATAACCCCATACCCCCACATCCCACCCCACATCCCACCCCATAAGCCCATAAGCCCATAACCCCACAACCCCATATCCCACCCCACATCCCACCCCATAACCCCATATCCCACCCCATAACCCATAACCCCATATCCCACCCCATACCCCACCCCATAACCCCCATATTCCACCCCATAAGCCCATACCCCACCCCATAACCCCATATCCCACCCCATACCCCCACCCCATAACCCCATATCCCACCCCATAACCCCATATCCCACCCCATACCCCACCCCATAGCCCCATAACCCCATATCCCACCCCATATCCCACCCCATACCCCACCCCATAGCCCCATAACCCCATATCCCACCCCATATCCCACCCCATATCCCACCCCATAACCCCATAACCCCATATCCCACCCCATATCCCACCCCATAACCCCATAACCCCATATCCCACCCCATAACCCCATAGCCCCATAACCCCATATCCCACCCCATACCCCACCCCATAACCCCATATCCCACCCCATAACCCCATAACCCCATATCCCACCCCATACCCCACCCCATAACCCCATATTCCACCCCATAAGCCCATACCCCACCCCATAACCCCATATCCCACCCCATACCCCACCCCATAACCCCATATCCCACCCCATAACCCCATATCCCACCCCACATCCCACCCCATAACCCCATATCCCACCCCATAACCCCATATCCCACCCCACATCCCACCCCATAACCCCATATCCCACCCATAACCCCATATCCCACCCCATACCCCACCCCATAGCCCCATAACCCCATATCCCACCCCATATCCCACCCCATATCCCACCCCATATCCCACCCCATAACCCCATAACCCCATATCCCACCCCATATCCCACCCCATAACCCCATAACCCCATATCCCACCCCATAACCCCATAGCCCCATAACCCCATATCCCACCCCATACCCCACCCCATAACCCCATATCCCACCCCATAACCCGATAACCCCATATCCCACCCCATAACCCCATAACCCCACAACCCCATCACCCCATAACCCCACAACCTCACATCCCAGCTCATAACCCCATATCCCACCCCATAACCCCAAATCCCACCCCACATCCCACCCCATAACCCCATATCCCACCCCATAACCCCATATCCCACCCCACATCCCACCCCATAACCCCATATCCCACCCCATAACCCCATATCCCACCCCATACCCCACCCCATAGCCCCATAACCCCATATCCCACCCCATATCCCACCCCATAACCCCATAACCCCATATCCCACCCCATATCCCACCCCATAACCCCATAACCCCATATCCCACCCCATAACCCCATAGCCCCATAACCCCATATCCCACCCCATACCCCACCCCATAACCCCATATCCCACCCCATAACCCGATAACCCCATATCCCACCCCATAACCCCATAACCCCACAACCCCATCACCCCATAACCCCACAACCTCACATCCCAGCTCATAACCCCATATCCCACCCCATAACCCCATAACGACATACCCCCCCCATAACCCCATAGCCCCATAACCCCATAACCCCATAACCCCACAACCCCATATCCCACCCCATAACCCCATAGGCCCATAACCCCATATCCCACCCCATATCCCACCCCATAACCCCATAACCCCATATCCCACCCCATATCCCACCCCATAACCCCATAACCCCATATCCTACCCCATAACCCCATAACCCCATAACTCCATATCCCACCCCATATCCCACCCCATAACCCCATATCCCACCCCATATCCCACCCCATAACCCCATAACCCCATATCCCACCCCACATCCCACCCCATAACCCCATATCCCACCCCATAACCCCATAACCCCATATCCCACCCCATAAACCCATAAGCCCATAACCCCATAACCCCATATCCCACCCCATACCCCACCCCAAAACCCCATATCTCACCCCATAACCCCATAACCCCATATCCCCCCCATAGCCCCATAACCCCATAACCCCATAACCCCATACCCCACCCCATAACCCCATATCCCACCCCACATCCCACCCCATCACCCCATAACCCCACATCCCACCCCATCACCCCATAACCCCATATCCCACCCCATAACCCCATATCCCACCCCATACCCCACCCCATAACCCCATAACCCCATATCCCACCCCATAACCCC
>CM060577.1:11311387-11344104 GCA_030625065.1 Alectoris magna | reverse complement strand
GTGAGTGATATGGGGGGGGGTAATAGGGGGGGGGGGATGTGATGGGGAGGTGGGGGGGGATATATCCGCATCCGATCCCATGGATCCCACATCCTTGTCATCCTATAGGCTGCCCTATGATAAACCAAGATCCTTCAGGGCCCCCCCTACTGACCCTATATCAGCTATGGGTCCCAACCCAACCTTCCTTAGAGATCCCAAAGCGGATCCCAAAGCAGATCCCAAAGCGGATCCCCATCAGATCCCATCAGATCCCACAGCCCTGCCATCCCATAGGCTGCCCTATGATAACCAGGATCCCTCAGAGTCCCCCTACTGACCCTATATCTGCTATGGGTTCCAACCCAACCTTCCTTAGAGATCCCAAAGCGGATCCCAAAGCAGATCCCAAAGCGGATCCCCATCAGATCCCATCAGATCCCACAGCCCTGCCATCCCATAGGCTGCCCTATGATAACCAGGATCCCTCAGAGTCCCCCTACTGACCCTATATCAGCTATGGGTTCCAACCCGACCTTCCTTAGAGATCCCAAAGCGGATCCCAAAGCAGATCCCCATCAGATCCTATGGATCCCACAGCCCTGCCATCCTATAGGGTGCCGTATGGGGACTGGGACCCTTCAAGATCCTCTTCCTGATCCTATATCTGCTATGGGTCCCAACCTGATCCTCCATGGAGATCCCAGAGCGGATCCCCATCAGATCCCATGGATCCCACAGCCCTGTCATCCCATAGGGTGCCGTATAGGGACAGGGCCCCCTTAAGATCCTCTCCCTGATCCTATATCAGCTATGGGTCCCAACCTGACCTTCCTTAGAGATCCCAAAGCGGATCCCAGAGTGGATCCCCATCAGATCCTATGGATCCCACAGCCCTGCCATCCTATAGGGTGCCGTATGGGGACTGGGACCCTTCAAGATCCTCTTCCTGATCCTATATCTGCTATGGGTCCCAACCTGATCCTCCATGGGAGATCCCAGAGCGGATCCCCATCAGATCCCATGGATCCCACAGCCCTGCCATCCTTATATCCTATATACATCCCTGTGTATAGGCTCCCCTACAATAACCAAGACCCTTCAAGGTCCTCTTAGTGACCCTATATCAGCTATGGGTTCCAACCTGACCTTCCACGGGGGATCCCAGAGCGGATCCCCATCAGATCCCATCAGATCCTTCCCCCCCCCTCCCCCACCCCCCCATCCCCCCTCCCCCACCCCCCCCATCCCCCCCATCCCTCAACCACCCCTTTCTCCCCCTCCCCCACCCCCTGTACCCCCCGTCCCTTCCCCCCCATCCCTCAACCACCCGCTTTCCCCCCACCTCCTCCCCCACCTCTCAACCACCCCCTTTCCCCCCCATCCCTCAACGACCCCCTTCCCCCCCTTCCCCCCATCCCTCAACCATCCCCTTCTCCCCTATCCCCCACCCCCCATCCCTCAACCACCCCCTTTCCCCCCCATCCCTCAACCACCGCCTTCCCCCCCTCCCCCACCCCCCCACCACCCCCATCCCTCAACCACCCCCTTTCCCCCCCATCCCTCAACCACCCCTTTCCCCTCCCCCTCCCCCCATCCCCCCTCCCCCACCCCCCCACCCCCCATCCCTCAACCACCCCCTTTCTCCCCCTCCCCCACCCCCTGTACCCCCCCTCCCCCTCCCCCCATCCCTCAACCACCCGCTTTCCCCCCCCTCCCCCACCCCCCCCACGCCCCCATCCTCAACCACCCCCTTTCTCCCCCTCCCCCACCCCCTGTACCCCCCGTCCCCTTCCCCCCCACCCTCAACCACCCCCTTTCCCCCCCCATCCCTCAACCACCCCCTTCCCCCCCCTCCCCACCCCCCATCCCTCAACCACCCCCTTTCCACCCCCATCCCTCAACCACCGCCTCCCCCACCCCCCCGTCCCCCCTCCCCCAACCCCCCACCCCCCCCATCCCTCAACCACCCCCTTTCTCCCCCTCCCCCACCCCCTGTATCCCCCCTCCCCCTCCCCCCCCACCCCTCAACCACCCCCTTTCCCCCCCCATCCTCAACCACCCCTTTCCCCTCCCCCCTCCCCCCTCACCCTTTCCCCCCCCCACCCCCTCACCCCCTCACCCCCTCCCACCCCCCTCACCCATCCTCCACCCCATACCTTTTTAACCCAGCCGGATCTACGAGATCCTTCCGCAGCGGATCCAACAATGGCAGCAAAGCCCTTGCGTGGCGGAAGAACACGGGAAGAGGCTCCTGGAACGAATCAGGCGTGAGCAGCACCAAGCCAGGTTACGCCTGCAAGACATGGAGCGGCGCTTCCACGAGCTCGAGGGTCTCATCGCCCGAGCCAAGGGCCACCCGCCCCGCGAGGACGAGGAGGTGGGGAGCCCCCCCCCCCCCCCCCACCACCACAAAACACAACACCCCCCCCCCAACCCCCCCCCCCCCCTTTGAGACCACCCCCCGACATCCCATCCCCCCTCCCCCCCCCAACCCCCCAAATCCCGTCCCCAGCCCACCCCCACCCAACCCCAGCCCACCCCCATCAACCCCACCCACCCCAGGCCCAGCCCACCCCCACCAACCCAACCCCCATCCCCCACCACCCCCCCCTTTGAGACCACCCCCGACATCCCCCCCCCCCCAATCCCGTCCCCAGCCCAACCCCAGCCCACCCCCACCAACCCCACCCACCCCACGCCCAGCCCACCCCCACCCAGCCCCCAGCCCAACCCCACCCAACCCAACCCCCATCCACCCCCACCCCCCCCTTTGAGACCACCCCCGACATCCCATGCCCCCCCCCCAATCCCGTCCCCAGCCCACCCCCACCCAACCCCCAGCCCACCCACCCCACCCCCACCCCACCCCCACAAACCCAGCCCCCAGCCCACCCCCATCAACCCCACCCACCCAACCCCCAGCCCACCCCCACCAACCCAACCCCATCCACCCCCCCCCCCCTTTGAGACCACCCCCCGACATCCCATCCCCCCCCCCCCCCAATCCCGTCCCCAGCCCAACCCCCATCCCCCCCCACCCCCCCCTTTGAGACCACCCCCGACATCCCACCCCTCCCCCCAAATCCCGTCCCCAGCCCAACCCCAGCCCACCCCCACCCAGCCCCCAGCCCACCCCCACCAACCCAACCCCCATCCCCCCCACCCCCCTTTGAGACCACCCCCGACATCCCCCCCCCAATCCCGTCCCCAGCCCACCCCCATCAACCCCACCCACCCAACCCCCAGCCCACCCCCACCAACCCAACCCCCATCCACCCCCCCCCCCCTTTGAGACCACCCCCGACATCCCATCCCCCCCCCCCCCCCAATCCCGTCCCCAGCCCAACCCCCATCCCCCCCCACCCCCCCCTTTGAGACCACCCCGACATCCCACCCCTCCCCCCCAAATCCCGTCCCCAGCCCAACCCCAGCCCACCCCCACCCAGCCCCCAGCCCAAACCCACCCAACCCAACCCCCATCCACCCCCACCCCCCCCTTTGAGACCACCCCTGACATCCCACCCCCCCCAAATCCCGTCCCAGCCCAACCCCAGCCCACCCCCACCAACCCAACCCCTATCACACCCCCACCCCAACCGCACCCATCCCCCACCCAACCCCCACCCCACCCCAGCCCACCCTCACCACCCCACCCCCATCCCACCCCCATCCCACCCCCACCCAACCCCCAGCCCACCCTCACCACCCCACCCCATCCCACCCCCAGCCCACCCCCACCCCACCCCCAGCCCACCCTCACCATCCCAACCCCTATCGCACCCCCAGCCCACCCCCACCAACCCCCACCCCACCCCCATCCCACCCCCATCCCACCCCCACCCAACCCCAGCCCACCCCCACCAACCCAACCCCCAGCCCACCCCCAGCCCACCCAACCCCTATCACACCCCCAGCCCACCCCCACCCCACCCCCACCCAACCCCACCCAACCCCCACCCAACCCCCAGCCCACCCCCACCCCACCCCCATCTCACCCCCAGCCCACCCCACTGACTCAGCCCCCACCCCAGCCCCCATCCCACCCTCACCCACCCGATCCCTAGCCCCCATAGGTGCCCCTCCAGCCCCTATAGGTGCCCCTCCAGCCCCCATAGGTGCCCCTCCAGCTCCCATAGGTGCCCTCCCAGCCCCCATAGGTGCCCCTCCAGCCCCCATGGGTGCCCCTCCAGCCCCCATGGGTGCCCCTCCAGCCCCATGGGTGCCCCTCCAGCTCCCATAGGTGCCCCTCCAGCCCCCATAGGTGCCCCTCCAGCCCCCATAGGTGCCCTCCCAGCCCCCATAGGTGCCCCTCCAGCCCCCATAGGTGCTCTCCAGCCCCCATAGGTGCCCTCCCAGCCCCCATGGGTGCCCCTCCAGCCCCCATAGGTGCCCCCTCCAGCCCCCATAGGTGCCCCTCCACCCCCATAGGTGCCCCTCCAGCCCCTATAGGTGCCCCTCCAGCCCCCATAGGTGCCCCTCCAGCCCCCATAGGTGCCCCTCCACCCCCATAGGTGCCCCTCCACCCCCATAGGTGCTCCTCCAGCCCCCATAGGTGCCCCTCCAGCCCCCATGGGTGCCCCTCCAGCCCCCATAGGTGCCCCCAAGCCCCCATAGGTCCCCCCCAGCCCCTACAGGTTCCCCCCAGCTCCTATAGGTGCATTTAGGGCCCAATAGATGTCATTCTGATCTTACAGATACGCTTTAGACCCTATGGGTGGACCCGTGTCCCTATAGGTCCCCCCCTGGCCCCCATGGGTGCCCCCTTAGCCCCCATAGGTGCCCCCAAGCCCCCATAGGTTCCCCCCCAGCCCCTATAGGTCCCCCCCCCAACACCTATAGTTGCATTCGGGACCCTATAGACATCCCCCTGATCTTATAGGTGCACTTTAGAACCTATGGATGGCCCCCCCCATCCCTATAGGTCCTCTCCTGGCCCCCATAGGTGCCCCCAAGCCCCCATAGGTCCCCCCCAGCCCCTACAGGTCCCCCCCCCCAACCCCTATAGTTGCATTCAGGACCCTATAGATGTCCCCCTGATCTTATAAATGCCCTTCAGAACCCATTGGTGGCCCCCTGTCCCTATAGGTCCTCCCCTGGCCCCCATAGGTGCCCCCAAGCCCCCATAGGTGCCTCCAAGCCCCCATCGGTCCCCCCCCCCCCAAGCCCCTATAGGTCCCCCCCCAGCATTTAGGGCCCTATAGATGTCATTCTATAGATGTCACCCCTATAGGTCCTCCCTGGCCCCCATAGGTGCCCCCGTAGACCCCATACCCCCCCCCCCCCCCCTTAGCCCCTATAGGTGCCTCTCCAGCCACTATAGGTGCCTCTCCAGCCCCTATAGGTGCCTCTCCAGCCCCTATAGGCGCTCCTCCAGCCCCTATAGGTGCCCCCCCGTCCCCTATATCCCCTCTCAGACCAACGATGGGACAGCGAGGACACGGACCTACAGATCTTCTGCGTCTCCTGCGGGCACCCCATTAACCCCAAGGTGGCCCTGAGGCACATGGAGCGCTGCTATGCCAAGGTATGGATGCCATAGGGGGCTGCCGGGGGGTTGGGAGGGGGGGGAGGTGTCTATAGGGTCCCCCTGTGGGTGTTATAGGGGGGGCTATGGGGGATATAGGGTCCCAATGTGGGGTTCTATGGGGATTATTGGGTCCCTGTGGGTGCTATAGGGGATGTAAGGGCTGTGACGTTGGGGTCTATAGGGGTTGTAGAGTTCCTGTGGGTGCTATAGGGGATGTATGGACTTCAATGTTGGGTCCTATAGGGGTTGTGGGGTCCCTGTGGGTGTTACAGGGGGGGCTATGGGGGATATAGGGCCCCAATGTGGGGTTCTGTGGGGATTATTGGGTCCCTGTGGGTGCTATAGGGGATGTAAGGGGCTGTGACGTTGGGGCCTATAGGGGTTATGGGGTCCCTTTGGGTGCTATAGGGGATGTATAGATGTTAGTTGTGGGGTCCCTGTGGGTGTTATAGGGGGGCTATGGGGATATAGGGTCCCAATGTGGGGTTCTATGGGGATTATTGGGTCCCTGTGGGTGTTATAGGGATATAAGGGCTGTGACGTTGGGGCCTATAGGGGTTATAGGATCCCTTTGAGTGCTATAGGGGATGTATAGATGTTAGTTGTGGGGTCCCTGTGGGTGTTATAGGGGGGCTATGGGGGATATAGGGTCCCAATGTGGGGTTCTGTGATGATTATTGGGTCCCTGTGGGTGCTATAGGGGATATAAGGGCTGTGATGTTGGGGTCTATAGGGGTTATAGGATCCCTTTGGGTGCTATAGGGGATGTATAGATCTAAGTGTTGGGTCCTATAGGGGTTGCGGGGTCCCTGTGGGTGTTATAGGGGGGGCTATGGGGGATATAGGGCCCCAATGTGGGGTTCTGTGGGGATTATTGGGTCCCTGTGGGTGCTATAGGGGATGTAAGGGCTGTGACGTTGGGGTCTATAGGGGTTGTAGAGTTCCTGTGGGTGCTATAGGGGATGTATGGACTTCAATGTTGGGTCCTATAGGGGTTGTGGGGTCCCTGTGGGTGTTACAGGGGGGGCTATGGGGGATATAGGGCCCCAATGTGGGGTTCTGTGGGGATTATTGGGTCCTGTGGGTGCTATAGGGGATGTAAGGGCTGTGACGTTGGGGTCTATAGGGGTTATGGGGTCCCTTTGGGTGCTATGGGGGATGTATAGATCTTAGTTGTGGGGTCCCCCTGGGTGTTATAGGGGGCTATGGGGGATATAGGGTCCCAATGTGGGGTTCTATGGGGATCATTGGGTTCCTGTGGTTGCTATAGGGGATATAAGGGCTGTGGTGTTGGGGTCTATAGGGGTTGTAGAGTTCCTGTGGGTGCTATAGGGGATGTATGGACTTCAATGTTGGGAGCTATAGGGGTTGTGGGGTCCTCTGGGTCTTATAGGGGGGGCTATGGGGGATATAGGGTCCCAATGTGGGGTTCTATGGGGATTATTGGGTCCCTGTGGGTGCTATAGGGGATGTAAGGGCTGTGATGTTGGGGTCTATAGGGGTTATAGGATCCCTTTAGGGTCTATAGGGGTTGTAGAATTCCTGTGGGTGCTATGGGGGATGTATAGATCTAAGTGTTGGGTCCTATAGGGGTTGTGGGGTCCCTGTGGGTGTTATAGGGGGGGCTATGGGGGATATAGGGTCCCAATGTGGGGTTCTATGGGGATTATTGGGTCCCTGTGGGTGTTATAGGGGATGTAAGGGCTGTGACGTTGGGGCCTATAGGGGTTATGGGGTCCCGTTGGGATCTATAGGATCCCCAAATCTTTGTCTCCCCCCCCACAGTACGAGAGCCAGACCTCCTTCGGCTCCATGTACCCCACACGCATCGAAGGGTGAGCGACCCCAAAGAGACCCCAAAGGGACCCCAAAGGGACCCCAAAGAGATCCCAAAGAGATCCCAAAGTAACCCCAAAGAGACCTCAAAGGGACACCATAGGGACCCCAAAGTGACCCCAAAGAGACCCCTAAATGACCCCAAAGGGACCCCAAAGAGACCCCAAAGTGACCCCAAAGAGACCCCAAAGGGACTCCATAGGGATCCCAAAGAGACCCCAAAGGGGACCCAAAGTGACCCCAAAGAGACCCCAAAGGGGCCCCATAGGGACCCCAAAGAGACCCCAAAGTGACCCCAAAGGGACCCCAAAGAGACCCCAAAGGGACTCCATAGGGACCCCAAAGGGTCCCCAAAGAGACCCCAAAGTGACCCCAAAGGGACCCCAAAGAGACCCCAAAGGGACCCCAAAGTGACACCAAAGAGACCCAAAGTGACCCCAAAGAGACCCCAAAGGGGCCCCATAGGGACCCCAAAGAGACCCCAAAGTGACCCCAAAGGGACCCCAAAGAGACCCCAAAGGGACTCCATAGGGACCCCAAAGGGTCCCCAAAGTGACCCCAAAGTGACCCCAAAGGGACCCCAAAGAGACCCCAAAGGGACCCCAAAGTGACACCAAAGAGACCCAAAGTGACCCCAAAGAGACCCCAAAGGGACTCCATAGGGATCCCAAAGTGACCCCAAAGGGGCCCCAAAGTGACCCCAAAGAGACCCCAAAGGGACCCCATAGGGACCCCAAAGGGTCCCCAAAGTGACCCCAAAGTGACCCCAAAGGGACCCCAAAGAGACCCCAAAGGGACCCCAAAGTGACACCAAAGAGACCCAAAGTGACCCCAAAGAGACCCCAAAGGGACTCCATAGGGATCCCAAAGGGACCCCAGAGAGACCCCAAAGTGCCCCCAAAGAGACCCCAAAGTGACCCCAAAGAGACCCCAAAGGGACCCCAAAGTGACCCCAAAGGGACCCCAAAGAGACCCCTAAGTGCCCCAAAAGTGACCCCAAAGGGACCCCAAAGAGACCCCAAAGGGACCCCAAAGTGCCCCCAAAGAGACCCCAAAAGGACTCCATAGGGATCCCAAAGAGACCCCAAAGGGGCCCCAAAGTGACCCCAAAGAGACCCCAAAGGGACCCCAAAGGGACCCCAAAGAGACCCCAAAGTGACCCCAAAGGGACCCCAAAGGGACCCCAAAGAGACCCCAAAGGGACCCCAAAGTGACCCCAAAGGGACCCCAAAGAGACCCCAAAGGGACCCTAAAGAGACCCCAAAGACCCCCCCATGACCCCAGTGCCCCTCGACCCCAGTGCCCCCCCATGACCCCAAATGCCCCCTCATGACCCCAAATGCTCCCCCATGACCCCTAATGATCCCCCATGACCCCAAATGCCCCTCTATGACCCCTTAGGTCACCACATGACCCCAAATGATCCCCATGACCCCCCATGACCCCACTGTTCCCCCATGACCTCACATGACCCCCATGACCTCTGACCCCTGACCCCCTCCCCCAAGAAACCACAGTCCCCCCCGTGACCCCCCACAGAGACCCCCATGACCTCTGACCCCGATTCCCCCCCATGACCCCACTGTCCCCATGACCTCACGTGACCCCCACATGACCCCTGACCCCAATTCCCCCCATGACCCCACAGTTCCTCCATGACCTCACATGACCCCCCATGACCCCACAGGCCCCCATGACCTCATGTGACCCCCAATGACCCCTGACCCCAATCCCCCCCAGGATCCCACAGTCCCTCACATGACCCCCGTGACCTCTGACCCCTGACCCCCTCCCCCATGAAACCACAGTCCCCCCCGTGACCTCACATGACCCCGTGACCCCGACCCCAATTCCCCCGTGACCCCACAGTCCCCCCGTGACCTCATGTGAACCCTCATGACCTCTGACCCCAATTCCCCCCCATGACCCCTCAGTCCCCCCCATGACCTCACTTGACCCCCCATGACCCCTGACCCCAATTCCCCCCCATGACCCCACAATCCCTCACGTGACCCCCACCTGACAACCACCTGACCCCCTGACCCCAATAACCCCCATGACCCCACAGTCCCCCATGACCTCACATGACCCCTGACCCCCTCCCCCCATGACCTCACATGACCCCTGACCCCTGACCACAATTCCCTCCCTGACCCCCGTATGACCCCACAGTCCCCCCGCATGACCTCACATGACCCCCACATGACCCCTGACCCCAATTCCCCCCTGACCCCTGACCCCCCTCACGACCCCACAGTGCCCCCCAATGACCTCACATGACCCCCCATGACCCCTGACCCCGACCCCATTCCCCCCCACAACCCAACAGCACCTCACGTGACCCCCACCTGACCCCTGACCCCTGACCCCAATCCCCCA
This sequence comes from Alectoris magna, assembly GCA_030625065.1. NCBI lineage: Eukaryota > Metazoa > Chordata > Aves > Galliformes > Phasianidae > Alectoris > Alectoris magna. The sequence goes on along the minus strand of CM060577.1, from coordinate 11,334,380 downwards.
CGACCCCACATGACCCCCACATGACCCCTGACCCCAACCCCAATCCCCCCCCAACCCAACAGTCCCTCACGTGACCCCCACCTGACCCCTGACCCCAATCCCCCATGACCCCACATGACCCCCCCATGACCCCTGACCCCCCTCATGACCCCACATTCCCCCCATGACCTCACGTGACCCCCTATGACCCCTAACCCCTGACCCCCCCATAACCCCACAGGCCCTCACATGACCCCTGTATGACCCCAATTCCCCCCATGACCCCACAGTCCCCTCATGACCCCATATGACCCCCACCTGACCCCTGACCCCTGACCCCAATTCCCCCCGACCCCTGACCCCCCTCATGACCCCACAGTTCCCCCCAATGACCTCACATGACCACCCATGACCCCTGACCCCGACCCCAATCCCCCCCCACAACCCAACAGTCCCTCACGTGACCCCCACCTGACCCCAATCCCCCACGACCCCACATGACCCCCACATGACCCCTGACCCCGACCCCAATCCCCCCCCACGTGACCCCCACCTGACCCCAATCCCCCACGACCCCACATGACCCCCACATGACCCCTGACCCCTGACCCCAATCCCCCCCATGACCCCACTGTCCCTCACGTGACCCCCACCTGACCCCTGACCCCAATCCCCCATGACCCCACATGACCCCCCCATGACCCCTGACCCCCCTCACGACCCCACAGTCCCCCCCAATGACCTCACATGACCCCCACATGACCCCTGACCCCAACCCCAATTCCCCCCCACAACCCCACAGTCCCTCACGTGACCCCCACCTGACCCCTGACCCCAATCCCCCCCATGACCCCACTGTCCCTCACGTGACCCCCACCTGACCCCTGACCCCAATCCCCCATGACCCCACATGACCCCCCCATGACCCCTGACCCCCCTCACGACCCCACAGTCCCCCCCAATGACCTCACGTGACCCCCCATGACCCCTGACCCCGACCCCAATCCCCCCCACAACCCAACAGTCCCTCACGTGACCCCCACCTGACCCCTGACCCCAATCCCCCACGACCCCACATGACCCCCACATGACCCCTGACCCCGACCCCAATCCCCCGCCACGTGACCCCCACCTGACCCCTGACCCCTGACCCCAATCCCCCCCCATGACCCCACTGTCCCTCACGTGACCCCCACCTGACCCCTGACCCCAATCCCCCATGACCCCACATGACCCCCCCATGACCCCTGACCCCCCTCACGACCCCACATTCCCCCCATGACCTCACATGACCCCCTATGACCCCTGACCCCCCTCACGACCCCACAGTCCCCCCCAATGACCTCACATGACCCCCCCATGACCCCTGACCCCAACCCCAATTCCCCCCCACAACCCCACAGTCCCTCACGTGACCCCCACCTGACCCCTGACCCCAATCCCCCCCATGACCCCACTGTCCCTCACGTGACCCCCACCTGACCCCTGACCCCAATCCCCCATGACCCCACATGACCCCCCCATGACCCCTGACCCCCCTCACGACCCCACATTCCCCCCATGACCTCACATGACCCCCTATGACCCCTAACCCCCCTCATAACCCCACAGTCCCCCCCCACCCATGACCTCACGTGACCCCTCACATGACCCCCCCCCCCTTTGACCTCTGACCCCTGACCTCTGACCCCGCAGGGCCACCCGCCTGTTCTGTGACGTTTACAACCCGCAGAGCAAAACCTACTGCAAGAGGCTGCAGGTGCTGTGCCCGGAGCACTCCAGGGACCCCAAGGTGCGCTATGGGGTGGCCCTATAGGGTTATGGGGTCATGGGGTTATGGGGTTATGGGGTTATGGGGTTATGGGGTCATGGGGTGGCACTATAGGGTTATGGGGTTATGGGGTCATGGGGTGGCACTATAGGGTTATGGGGTTATGGGGTCATGGGGTGGCACTATAGGGTTATGGGGTCATGGGGTTATGGGGTCATGGGGTCATGGGGTGGCACTATAGGGTTATGGGGTCATGGGGTTATGGGGTCATGGGGTCATGGGGTCATGGGGTGGCACTATAGGGTTATGGGGTCATGGGGTTATGGGGTTATGGGGTGGCCCTATAGAGTTATGGGGTTATGGGGTCATGGGGTTATGGGGTTATGGGGTGATGGGGTGGCCCTATAGGGTTATGGGGTCATGGGGTTATGGGGTTATGGGGTGTCACTATTGGGTTATGGGGTTATGGGGTGATGGGGTGGCCCTATAGGGTTATGGGGTCATGGGGTTATGGGGTTATGGGGTTATGGGGTCATGGGGTGGCACTATAGGGTTATGGGGTTATGGGGTTATGGGGTCATGGGGTGGCACTATAGGGTTATGGGGTCATGGGGTTATGGGGTCATGGGGTCATGGGGTCATGGGGTGGCACTATAGGGTTATGGGGTCATGGGGTTATGGGGTCATGGGGTCATGGGGTCATGGGGTGGCACTATAGGGTTATGGGGTCATGGGGTTATGGGGTTATGGGGTTATGGGGTTATGGGGTCATGGGGTGGCACTATTGGGTTATGGGGTTATGGGGTGATGGGGTGGCCCTATAGGGTTATGGGGTCATGGGGTTATGGGGTCATGGGGTGGCACTATTGGGTTATGGGGTCATGGGGTTATGGGGTTATGGGGTGGCCCTATAGGGTTATGGGGTCATGGGGTTATGGGGTCATGGGGTGGCACTATAGGGTTATGGGGTCATGGGGTGGCACTATAGGGTTATGGGGTTATGGGGTCATGGGGTGGCACTATTGGGTTATGGGGTTATGGGGTCATGGGGTGGCACTATAGGGTTATGGGGTTATGGGGTCATGGGGTGGCACTATTGGGTTATGGGGTCATGGGGTCATGGGGTGGCACTATAGGGTTATGGGGTCATGGGGTTATGGGGTCATGGGGTGGCACTATTGGGTTATGGGGTCATGGGGTTATGGGGTTATGGGGTGGCACTATAGGGTTATGGGGTCATGGGGTTATGGGGTTATGGGGTCATGGGGTGGCACTATTGGGTTATGGGGTCATGGGGTGATGGGGTGGCCCTATAGGGTCGTGGGGTTATGGGGTTATGGGGTGGCCCTATAGGGTTATGGGGTCATGGGGTTATGGGGTTATGGGGTTATGGGGTGTCACTATTGGGTTATGGGGTTATGGGGTGATGGGGTGGCCCTATAGGGTTATGGGGTCATGGGGTTATGGGGTCATGGGGTGGCACTATTGGGTTATGGGGTCATGGGGTTATGGGGTTATGGGGTCATGGGGTTATGGGGTTATGGGGTGGCCCTATAGGGTTATGGGGTCATGGGGTTATGGGGTCATGGGGTGGCACTATTGGGTTATGGGGTCATGGGGTTATGGGGTTATGGGGTCATGGGGTTATGGGGTTATGGGGTGGCCCTATAGGGTTATGGGGTCATGGGGTTATGGGGTCATGGGGTGGCACTATAGGGTTATGGGGTCATGGGGTTATGGGGTCATGGGGTGGCACTATAGGGTTATGGGGTTATGGGGTCATGGGGTGGCACTATTGGGTTATGGGGTCATGGGGTCATGGGGTGGCACTATAGGGTTATGGGGTCATGGGGTTATGGGGTCATGGGGTGGCACTATTGGGTTATGGGGTCATGGGGTTATGGGGTTATGGGGTGGCACTATAGGGTTATGGGGTCATGGGGTTATGGGGTTATGGGGTCATGGGGTGGCACTATTGGGTTATGGGGTCATGGGGTTATGGGGTTATGGGGTTATGGGGTGTCACTATTGGGTTATGGGGTTATGGGGTGATGGGGTGGCCCTATAGGGTTATGGGGTCATGGGGTTATGGGGTCATGGGGTGGCACTATTGGGTTATGGGGTCATGGGGTGATGGGGTGGCCCTATAGGGTCGTGGGGTTATGGGGTGATGGGGTGGCCCTATAGGGTTATGGGGTCATGGGGTTATGGGGTTATGGGGTCATGGGGTGGCCCTATAGGGTTATGGGGTCATGGGGTTATGGGGTTATGGGGTCATGGGGTGGCACTATAGGGTTATGGGGTCATGGGGTCATGGGGTTATGGGGTTATGGGGTGGCCCTATAGAGTTATGGGGTTATGGGGTCATGGGGTTATGGGGTTATGGGGTGGCCCTATAGAGTTATGGGGTTATGGGGTCATGGGGTTATGGGGTTATGGGGTGGCACTATAGGGTTATGGGGTCATGGGGTTATGGGGTTATGGGATTATGGGGTCATGGGGTGGCCCTATAGGGTTATGGGGTTGTGGGGTTATGGGGTTATGGGGTCATGGGGTTATGGGGTTATGGGGTGGCCCTATAGGGTTATGGGGTCATGGGGTTATGGGGTCATGGGGTGGCACTATAGGATTATGGGGTCATGGGGTTATGGGGTCATGGGGTTATGGGGTCATGGGGTGGCACTATAGGGTTATGGGGTTATGGGGTCATGGGGTGGCACTATAGGGTTATGGGGTCATGGGGTTATGGGGTCATGGGGTGGCACTATAGGGTTATGGGGTTATGGGGTCATGGGGTGGCACTATAGGGTTATGGGGTCATGAGGTTATGGGGCCATGGGGTGGCCCTATAGGGTTATAGGGTTATGGGGTCATGGGGTTATGGGGTTATGGGGTGGCCCTATAGCGTTATGGGGTGGCCCTATATGGTTATGGGGTTATGGGGTGGCACTATAGGGTTATGGGGTTGTGGGGTGGCCCTATAGGGTTATGGGGTTATTGGGTGGCCATATAGGGTTATGGGGTTGTGGGATTATGGGGTGCACATAAAATGCCATGGGTCCCCATATAACCCCACGGGGTGCCCATATAACCCCACGGGGTGCAAATATAACCCCACGGGGTGGCCATATAACCCCACGGGGTGCCCATATAACCCTCTGGGGTGGCCATATAATCCCACGGGGTGGCCATATAACCCCACGGGGTGCCCATATAACACTATGGGGTGCTATGGGGTGCCCATATAACCCTATGGGGTGGCCATATAACCCCACGGGGTGCCCATATAACCCTATGGGGTGGCCATATAACGCTATGGGGTGGCCAAATAACCCCACGGGGTGGCCATATAACCCCACGGGGTGCCCATATAACCCTATGGGGTGGCCATATAACCCTATGGGGTGGCCATATAACGCTATGGGGTGGCCATATAACCCCACGGGGTGGCCATATAACGCTATGGGGGGGCCATATAATCCCACGGGGTGGCCATATAACACTATGGGGTGCTATGGGGTGCCCATATAACCCTCTGGGGTGCCCATATAACCCTATAGGGTGGCCATATAACCCCACGGGGTGCCCATATAACCCCACGGGGTGCCCATATAACCCTCTGGGGTGGCCATATAACCCCACGGGGTGCCCATATAACCCTATGGGGTGCCCATATAACACTATGGGGTGCTATGGGGTGCCCATATAACCCTATGGGGTGGCCATATAACCCCACGGGGTGCCCATATAACCCTATGGGGTGGCCATATAACGCTATGGGGTGGCCATATAACCCCACAGGGTGGCCATATAAGCCTCTGGGGTGGCCATATAAGTCTATGGGGTGGCCATATAACCCCACGGGGTGGCCATATAACGCTATGGGGTGCCCATATAACCCCACGGGGTGCCCATATAACCCCACGGGGTGCCCATATAACGCTATGGGGTGGCCATATAACCCCACGGGGTGCCCATATAACCCTCTGGGGTGGCCATATAACCCCACGGGGTGGCCATATAACACTGTGGGGTGGCCATATAACCCCACGGGGTGCCCGTATAACCCTCTGGGGTGGCCATATAACCCCACGGGGTGCCCATATAACCCTATGGGGTGCCCATATAACACTATGGGGTGCTATGGGGTGCCCATATAACCCTATGGGGTGGCCATATAACCCCACGGGGTGCCCATATAACCCTATGGGGTGGCCATATAACGCTATGGGGTGGCCATATAACCCCACAGGGTGGCCATATAAGCCTCTGGGGTGGCCATATAACGCTATGGGGTGGCCATATAACCCCACGGGGTGGCCATATAACGCTATGGGGTGGCCATATAACCCCACGGGGTGCCCATATAATCCCACGGGGTGGGCCATATAACCCCACGGGGTGGCCATATAACCCCACGGGGTGGCCATATAACGCTATGGGGTGGCCATATAACCCCACGGGGTGCCCATATAACCCCACGGGGTGCCCATATAACCCCACGGGGTGCCCATATAACCCCACGGGGTGCCCATATAACCCCACGGGGTGGCCATATAACGCTATGGGGTGCCCATATAACCCTATGGGGTGGCCATATAACGCTATGGGGTGCCCATATAACCCCACGGGGTGCCCATATAACCCCACGGGGTGGCCATATAACGCTATGGGGTGGCCATATAACCCTATGGGGTGGCCATATAACACTATGGGGTGGCCATATAACCCCACGGGGTGGCCATATAACGCTATGGGGTGCTATGGGGTGCCCATATAACCCTCTGGGGTGCCCATATAACCCTATAGGGTGGCCATATAACCCCACGGGGTGCCCATATAACCCCACGGGGTGCCCATATAACCCTCTGGGGTGGCCATATAACCCCACGGGGTGCCCATATAACCCTATGGGGTGCCCATATAACACTATGGGGTGCTATGGGGTGCCCATATAACCCTATGGGGTGGCCATATAACCCCACGGGGTGCCCATATAACCCTATGGGGTGGCCATATAACGCTATGGGGTGGCCATATAACCCCACAGGGTGGCCATATAAGCCTCTGGGGTGGCCATATAACGCTATGGGGTGGCCATATAACCCCACGGGGTGGCCATATAACGCTATGGGGTGGCCATATAACCCCACGGGGTGCCCATATAATCCCACGGGGTGGGCCATATAACCCCACGGGGTGGCCATATAACCCCACGGGGTGGCCATATAACGCTATGGGGTGGCCATATAACCCCACGGGGTGCCCATATAACCCCACGGGGTGCCCATATAACCCCACGGGGTGCCCATATAACCCCACGGGGTGCCCATATAACCCCACGGGGTGGCCATATAACCCCACGGGGTTCCCCCTCTTTGCCCCCAGGTCCCGGCAGACGAGGTGTGCGGGTGCCCTTTGGTTCGGGACGTCTTTGAGTTGACGGGTGACTTCTGTCGGGTCCCCAAACGCCGCTGCAACCGCCATTACTGCTGGGAGAAGCTCCGGAGGGCCGAGGTGGACCTGGAGCGCGTCAGGGTGGTGAGCTGGGGGGGGGGGGGTCCTATGGGGGGGGGTCTGTGGGGGGTCTGTGGGGTACAGTGGGGGTCCTGTGGGGTACAATGGGGGTCTATGGGGGTCCTGTGGGGTTTTATGGGGGGTCTCTGGGGTACAATGGGGGTCTATGGGAGTCCTGTGGGGGTCTATGGGGGGTCTATGGGGTACAATGGGGGTCTATGGGGTACAATGGGGGTTTATGGGGGGTCTATGGGGGGTCTATGGGGTACAATGGGGGTCTATGGGGGTCCTGTGGGGGCCTATGGGGGGTCTGTGGGGTACAGTGGGGGTTTATGGGGGTTCTATGGGGGTCTATGGGGTCCTATGAGGGTCTATGGGGGTTCTATGGGGGTCCTGTGGGGGCCTATGGGGGGTCTGTGGGGTACAATGGGGGTCTATGGGGTACAGTGGGGGTTTATGGGGGGTCTGTGGGGGGTCTATGGGGTACAATGGGGGTCCTGTGGGGTTTTATGGGGGTTTATGGGGGTCTATGGGAGGCCTGTGGGGGCCTATGGGGGGTCTATGGGGTACAATGGGGGTCCTGTGGGGTACTATGGGGGTCTATGGGAGTCCTGTGGGGGTCCTGTGGGCGTCTATGGGGGGTCTATGGGGTACAATGGGGGTCTATGGGGTACAATGGGGGTCTATGGGAGTCCTGTGGGGGTCTATGGGGGGGTCTATGGGGTACAATGGGGGTCCTGTGGGGTACAATGGGGGTTTATGGGGGGTCTATGGGGGTTTATGGGGTACAATGGGGGTTTATGGGGGGTCTGTGGGGGTCTATGGGGGTCCTGTGGGGGCCTATGGGGGGTCTGTGGGGTACAATGGGGGTCCTGTGGGGTACAATGGGGGTCTATGGGAGTCCTGTGGGGGTCTATGGGGGGTCTATGGGGTACAATGGGGGTCTATGGGGTACAATGGGGGTCTATGGGAGTCCTGTGGGCGTCTATGGGGGGTCTATGGGGTACAATGGGGGTCCTGTGGGGTACAATGGGGGTCTATGGGAGTCCTGTGGGGGTCTGTGGGGGGTCTATGGGGTACAATGGGGGTCTATGGGAGTCCTGTGGGGGTCCTGTGGGCGTCTCTGGGGGGTCTATGGGGTACAATGGGGGTCTATGGGGTACAATGGGGGTTTATGGGGGGTCTGTGGGGGTTTATGGGGTACAGTGGGGGGTCTATGGGGTACAATGGGGGTCCTGTGGGGTTTTATGGGGGTCTATGGGAGTCCTGTGGGGGTCTATGGGGGGTCTGTGGGGGTTTATGGGGGTTCTGTGGGGGTCTATGGGGTACAATGGGGGTACAGTGGGGGTTTATGGGGGTTCTGTGGGGGTCTATGGGGTCCTATGAGGGTCTATGGGGGTTCTATGGGGGTCTGTGGGGGTCTATGGGGGTCCTGTGGGGGCCTATGGGGGGTCTATGGGGTACAATGGGGGTCCTGTGGGGTACAATGGGGGTCTATGGGGGTCTATGGGAGTCCTGTGGGGGTCCTGTGGGGGTCTATGGGGGGTCTATGGGGTACAATGGGGGTCTATGGGGGCCCTGTGGGGGTCTATGGGGGGTCTATGGGGTACAATGGGGGTCTATGGGGGCCCTGTGGGGGTCTATGGGGGGTCTATGGGGTACAATGGGGGTCCTGTGGGGTACAATGGGGGTCTATGGGGGTCCTGTGGGGGCCTGTGGGGGGTCTATGGGGTACAATGGGGGTCTATGGGGGTCCTGTGGGGGCCTGTGGGGGGTCTGTGGGGTACAATGGGGGTCTATGGGGGTCCTGTGGGGGCCTGTGGGGGGTCTATGGGGTACAATGGGGGTCTATGGGGGTCCTGTGGGGGCCTGTGGGGGGTCTGTGGGGTACAATGGGGGTCTATGGGAGTCCTGTGGGCGTCTATGGGGGATCTATGGGGGGTCTATGGGGTACAATGGGGGTCTATGGGGGTCCTGTGGGGGCCTGTGGGGGGTCTGTGGGGTACAATGGGGGTCTATGGGAGTCCTGTGGGCGTCTATGGGGGATCTATGGGGGGTCTATGGGGTACAATGGGGGTCTATGGGGGCTCTGTGGGGGTCTATGGGAGTCCTGTGGGGGTTTATGGGGGGTCTATGGGGTACAATGGGGGTCCTGTGGGGTACAATGGGGGTCTATGGGGGCCCTGTGGGGGTCTATGGGGGGTCTATGGGGTACAATGGGGGTCTATGGGGTACAATGGGGGTCTATGGGGGCTCTGTGGGGGTCTATGGGAGTCCTGTGGGGGTCTATGGGGGGTCTATGGGGTACAATGGGGGTCCTGTGGGGTACAATGGGGGTCTATGGGGGTCTATGGGGGGTCGTTATAGGGTCTGAGTGTCCCCAATGGGTCATTGTGGGGTTTGTGGGGTCGTTATGGGGTCTGAGTGTCCCCATGGGGTCCTGCTGTTCCCTATGGGGTTTTGGGATCTCTGTGGGGTTTTGGGATCTCAGTGGGGTTGTTGGGATTTCTACGGGGTTTTGGGATCCCTATGGGGTTTTGGGGATCCCTATGGGGTTTTGGGGATCCCTATGGGGTTTTGGGGATTTCTATGGGGTTTTGGGGATCCCTATGGGGTTGTTGGGCTCCCTATGGGTTCTGAGTGTCCCTCTGAGTCCCTGTGGGGTTTGTGGGGTCGTTATGGGGTCTGAGGATTCCCATGGGGTCCTTCGAATGCCTATGGGGTTTTGGGATCTCTGTGGGGTTTTGGGATCTCGGTGGGGTTGTTGGGATTTCTACGGGGTTTTGGGATCCCTATGGGGTTTTGGGGATTTCTATGGGGTTTTGGGGTTCCTATGGGGTTTTGGGGATCCCTATGGGGTTTTTGGGATTTCTATGGGGTTTTTGGGCTCCCTATGGGGTCTGAGTGTCCCTCTGAGTCCGTGTGGGGTTTGTGGGGTCGTTATGGGGTCTGAGGATTCCCATGGGGTCCTTCAAATGCCTATGGGGTTTTGGGATCTCTGTGGGGTTTTGGGATCTCGGTGGGGTTGTTGGGATTTCTACGGGGTTTTGGGATCCCTATGGGGTTTTGGGGATTTCTATGGGGTTTTGGGGTTCCCTATGGGGTTTTGGGATCCCTATGGGGTTTTGGGGATCCCTATGGGGTTTTGGGGATTTCTATGGGGTTTTTGGGCTCCCTATGGGGTCTGAGTGTCCCTCTGAGTCCGTGTGGGGTTTGTGGGGTCGTTATGGGGTCTGAGTGTCCCCATGGGGTCCTTCGAATGCCTATGGGGTTTTGGGATCTCTGTGGGGTTTTGGGATCTCTGTGGGGTTTTGGGATCTCAGTGGGATTGTTGGGATTTCTACGGGGTTTTGGGGTTCCTATGGGGTTTTGGGGATCCCTATGGGGTTTTGGGGATTTCTATGGGGTTTTGGGGATTCCTATGGGGTTGTTGGTCTCCCTATGGGTTCTGAGTGTCCCTCTGAGTCCCTGTGGGGTTTGTGGGGTCGTTCTGGGGTCTGAGTGTCCCCATGGGGTCCTGCCGTTCCCTATGGGGTTTTGGGATCTCTGTGGGGTTTTGGGATCTCTGTGGGGTTGTTGGGCTCCCTATGGGTTCTGAGTGTCCACAATGGGTCATTGTGGGGTTTGTGGGGTCGTTATGGGGTCTGAGTGTCCCCATGGGGTCCTGCCGTTCCCTATGGGGTTTTGGGGATCCCTATGGGGTTTTGGGGATCCCTATGGGGTTTTGGGGTTCCTATGGGGTTTTGGGGTTCCTATGGGGTTTTGGGGATTTCTATGGGGTTTTTGGGCTCCCTATGGGTTCTGAGTATCCCTCTGAGTCCCTGTGGGGTTTGTGGGGTCGTTATGGGGTCTGAGTGTCCCCATGGGGTCCTGCTGTTCCCTATGGGGTTTTGGGGATCCCTGTGGGGTTTTGGGATCTCTGTGGGGTTTTGGGATCCCTATGGGGTTGTTGGGCTCCCTATGGGTTCTGAGTGTCCCTCTGAGTCCCTGTGGGGTTTGTGGGGTCGTTATGGGGTCTGAGTGTCCCCATGGGGTCCTTCGAATGCCTATGGGGTTTTGGGGATCCCTATGGGGTTTTGGGGATCCCTATGGGGTTTTGGGGTTCCTCTGGGGTTTTGGGGATCCCTATGGGGTTTTGGAGTTTTCTATGGGGTTGTTGGGCTCCCTATGGGTTCTGAGTGTCCCTCTGAGTCCGTGTGGGGTTTGTGGGGTCGTTATGGGGTCTGAGTGTCCCCATGGGGTCCTGCCATTCCCTATGGAGTTTTGGGGATCCCTATGGGGTTTTGGGGATCCCTATGGGGTTTTGGGGTTCCTCTGGGGTTTTGGGGATCCCTATGGGGTTTTGGAGATTTCTATGGGGTTTTTGGGCTCCCTATGGGGTCTGAGTGTCCCTCTGAGTCCGTGTGGGGTTTGTGGGGTCGTTACGGGGTCTGAGTGTCCCCATGGGGTCCTGCGAATGCCTATGGAGTTTTGGGATCTCTGTGGGGTTTTGGGATCTCAGTGGGATTGTTGGGATTTCTACGGGGTTTTGGGATCCCTATGGGGTTTTGGGGTCCCTATGGGTTCTGAGTGTCCCTCTGAGTCCCTGTGGGGTTTGTGGGGTCGTTATGGGGTCTGAGTGTCCCCATGGGGTCCTGCCGTTCCCTATGGGGTTTTGGGGATCCCTATGGGGTTTTGGGATCTCTGTGGGGTTTTGGGATCTCAGTGGGATTGTTGGGATTTCTACGGGGTTTTGGGGTTCCTATGGGGTTTTGGGGATCCCTATGGGGTTTTGGGGATTTCTATGGGGTGTTGGGGATTCCTATGGGGTTGTTGGGCTCCCTATGGGTTCTGAGTGTCCCTCTGAGTCCCTGTGGGGTTTGTGGGGTCGTTATGGGGTCTGAGGATTCCCATGGGGTCCTTTGAATGCCTATGGGGTTTTGGGATCTCTGTGGGGTTTTTGGGATCTCTGTGGGGTTTTGGGGATCCCTATGGGGTTTTGGGGTCCCTATGGGTTCTGAGTGTCCCTCTGAGTCCCTGTGGGGTTTGTGGGGTCATTCTGGGGTCTGAGTGTCCCCATGGGGTCCTGCCGTTCCCTATGGGGTTTTGGGATCTCTGTGGGGTTTTGGGATCTCTGTGGGGTTGTTGGGCTCCCTATGGGTTCTGAGTGTCCCCAATGGGTCATTTTGGGGTTTGTGGGGTCGTTATGGGGTCTGAGTGTCCCCATGGGGTCCTGCCGTTCCCTATGGGGTTTTGGGGATCCGTATGGGGTTTTGGGGATTTCTATGGGGTTTTGGGGATTCCTATGGGGTTGTTGGGCTCCCTATGGGTTCTGAGTGTCCCTCTGAGTCCCTGTGGGGTTTGTGGGGTCGTTATGGGGTCTGAGTGTCCCCATGGGGTCCTTCGAATGCCTATGGGGTTTTGGGATCTCTGTGGGGTTTTGGGATCTCGGTGGGGTTGTTGGGATTTCTACGGGGTTTTGGGATCCCTATGGGGTTTTGGGGATCCCTATGGGGTTTTGGGGTTCCTATAGGGTTTTGGGATCCCTATGGGGTTTTGGGGATTTCTATGGGGTTTTGGGGTTCCTATAGGGTTTTGGGATCCCTATGGGGTTTTGGGGATTTCTATGGAGTTTTGGGATCTCTGTGGGGTTTTGGGATCTCTGTGGGGTTTTTGGGATCCCTATGGGGTTGTTGGGCTCCCTATGGGTTCTGAGTGTCCCTCTGAGTCCGTGTGGGGTTTGTGGGGTCGTTCTGGGGTCTGAGCATTGCCCTCCCCCATCCCACAGTGGTACAAGTTGGACGAGCTTTTTGAGCAGGAACGCAACGTTCGGGCTGCCATGACCAACCGGGCCGGGCTGTTGGCTCTGATGTTGCATCAAACCATTCAACACGACCCCCTGAGTCCCGACCTCCGCTCTCACCGCTGACCTCCACTCTGGGGTCATCTGGGGTCACCACGGGGTCACCCGAGGTCATCCGGGGTCATCTGGGGTCACCGAAGTTGATCTAGGGGGAGCCGGGGTCACTCGAGGTCACCCTGATGGGTTGTGAGCCCGCATTGCTGGGTCACCTGAGGCCATCTAGGGTCACTTGGGGTCACCCGAGGTCACACTGGGTCATCTGGGGTCATCTGAGGTCACCCGAGGTCATCCGGGGTCATCTGGGGTCACCGAAGTTGATCTAGGGGGAGCCGGGGTCGCTCGAGGTCACCCTGATGGGTTGTGAGCCCGCATTGCTGGGTCGCCTGAGGCCATCTAGGGTCACTTGGGGTCACCCGAGGTCACACTGGGTCATCTGGGGTCATCTGAGGTCACCCGAGGTCATCCGGGGTCATCTGGGGTCACCGAAGTTGATCTAGGGGGAGCCGGGGTCGCTCGAGGTCACCCTGATGGGTTGTGAGCCCGCATTGCTGGGTCGCCTAAGGTCACCTGAGGCCATCTAGGGTCACTTGGGGTCACCCGAGGTCACACTGGGTCACCTGGGGTCATCCGGGGTCATCTGGGGTCACCAAAGTTCATCTAGGGGGAGCTGGGGTCACTCGAGGTCACCCCGATGGGTTGTGAGCCCGCATTGCTGGGTCATCTGGGGTCACACGAGGTCACCCGAGGTCATCTGGGGTCACCCGAGGTCATCCAGGGTTATCTGGGGTCACCAAAGTTCATCTAGGGGGAGCCGGGGTCACTTGAGGTCACCCTGATGGGTTGTGACCCCGCATTGCTGGGTCATCTGGGGTCACCCGGGGTCACATGAGGTCACCCGAGTTCATCCAGGGTCACTCGAGGTCATCCAGGATCACCTGGGGTCAACCAAGGTCATCCAGGGCCACCCTATGTCACCCCGTGGGGGTCACGTGACCTCATTAGCAGGCCAGCCTGGGGTCACCTGAGGTCACCCCATGGGGTCACGTGACCCCGTGGGGGTCATGTGACCTCATTAGCAGGCCAGCCTGGGGTCACCTGAGGTCACCCCACTGGGGGGGGGGGAGGGGGGGGGGGAGAGGGGGGGGTCACGTCACCCTGGGGTCACCCAATGTCACCCCTTGGGGTCACCTCACCCACTTCCTGGGTCACCTAAGGTCACCGGAAGTCACCCACCGGGGTCACCTGAGGTCACCCGATGGGGTCACCCGGGGGTCACCGAATTGGGGGGGGTGGGGGAGGGGGAGAGGGGGGGTTGGGGGGGGGGGGGGGGGGACACCAAGGTGACAACGAGGAGCTGAGCTCAATAAAGTGGTGGCACCAAAATGGCTCCGGGGGGTCCTTGTGGGGGTTGTTGGGGGTCCCTATGGGGGTTGTTGGGGTCCCTATGGGGTTTTGGGGTCCCTATGGGGGTTTTGGGGGTCCCTATGGGGTTTTTGGGGGGTCCCTATAGGGCTCTGTAGGGTTTGGGGGTCCCTATGGGGTTTTTGGGGGTCCCTATGGGGTTTTTGGGGTCCCTATGGGGTTTTTGGGGTCTCTATGGAGGTTTTGGGGGGTCCCTATGGGGTTTATGGGGTCCCTATGGGGTTTTGGGGTCCCTATGGGGTTTTTGGGGGGTCCCTATAGGGCTCTGTAGGGTTTGGGGGTCCCTATGGGGTTTTTGGGGGTCCTTGTGGGGGTTTTTGGGGTCCCTATGGGGTTTTTGGGGTCTCTATGGAGGTTTTGGGGGGTCCCTATGGGGTTTTTGGGGTCCCTATGGGGGTTTTGGGGTCCCTATGGGGTTTTTGGGGTCCCTATGGGGGTTTTGGGGTCCCTGTGGGGTTTTTCGGGTCCCTATGGGGTTTTTGGGGGGTCCCTATAGGGCTCTGTAGGGCTTGGGGGTCCCTATGGGGTTTTTGGGGTCCCTATGGGGTTGTTGGGGGTCCCTATGGGGGTTGTTGGGGTCCCTATGGGGTTTTGGGGTCCCTATGGGGGTTTTGGGGGTCCCTATGGGGTTTTTGGGGGGTCCCTATAGGGCTCTGTAGGGTTTGGGGGTCCCTATGGGGTTTTTGGGGGTCCCTATGGGGTTTTTGGGGTCCCTATGGGGTTGTTGGGGGTCCCTATGGGGGTTGTTGGGGTCCCTATGGGGTTTTGGGGTCCCTATGGGGGTTTTGGGGGTCCCTATGGGGTTTTTGGGGGGTCCCTATAGGGCTCTGTAGGGTTTGGGGGTCCCTATGGGGTTTTTGGGGTCCCTATGGGGTTTTTGGGGTCTCTATGGAGGTTTTGGGGGGTCCCTATGGGGTTTTTGGGGTCCCTATGGGGGTTTTGGGGTCCCTGTGGGGTTTTTCGGGTCCCTATGGGGTTTTTGGGGGGTCCCTATAGGGCTCTGTAGGGCTTGGGGGTCCCTATGGGGTTTTTGGGGTCCCTATGGGGTTGTTGGGGGTCCCTATGGGGGTTGTTGGGGTCCCTATGGGGTTTTGGGGTCCCTATGGGGGTTTTGGGGGTCCCTATGGGGTTTTTGGGGGGTCCCTATAGGGCTCTGTAGGGTTTGGGGGTCCCTATGGGGTTTTTGGGGTCTCTATGGAGGTTTTGGGGGGTCCCTATGGGGTTTTTGGGGTCCCTATGGGGGTTTTGGGGTCCCTGTGGGGTTTTTCGGGTCCCTATGGGGTTTTTGGGGGGTTCCTATAGGGCTCTGTAGGGCTTGGGGGTCCCTATGGGGTTTTTGGGGTCCCTATGGGGTTGTTGGGGGTCCCTATGGGGGTTGTTGGGGTCCCTATGGGGTTTTGGGGTCCCTATGGGGGTTTTGGGGGTCCCTATGGGGTTTTTGGGGGGTCCCTATAGGGCTCTGTAGGGTTTGGGGGTCCCTATGGGGTTTTTGGGGGTCCCTATGGGGTTTTTGGGGTCCCTATGGGGTTGTTGGGGGTCCCTATGGGGGTTGTTGGGGTCCCTATGGGGTTTTGGGGTCCCTATGGGGGTTTTGGGGGTCCCTATGGGGTTTTTGGGGGGTCCCTATAGGGCTCTGTAGGGTTTGGGGGTCCCTATGGGGTTTTTGGGGTCCCTATGGGGTTTTGGGGGTCCGTATGGGGGTTGTTGGGGTCCCTATCGGGTTTTGGGGTCCCTATGGGGGTTTTGGGGGTCCCTATGGGGTTTTTGGGGGGTCCCTATAGGGCTCTGTAGGGTTTGGGGGTCCCTATGGGGTTTTTGGGGGTCCCTATGGGGTTTTGGGGGTCCCTATTGGGGTTTTGGGGTCCCAATGGGGTTTTTGGGGTCTCTATGGGGGTTTTGGGGGTCCCTATGGGGTTTTTGGGGGTCCCTATAGGGCTCTGTAGGGTTTGGGGGTCCCTATGGGGGTTTTGGGGGTCCCTATGGGGGTTTTGGGGGTCTCTATGGGGGTTTTGGGGGTCCCTATGGGGTTTTGGGGGTCCCTTTGGGGTTTTGGGGGTCCCTATAGGGCTCTGTAGGGTTTGGGGGTCCCTATGGGGTTTTGGGGGTCCCTATGGGGTTTTTTGGGGTCTCTATGGGGGTTTTTGGGGTCCCTATGGGGTTTTTGGGGGGTCCCTATAGGGCTCTGTATGGTTTGGGGGTCCCTATGGGGTTTGGGGGGTCCCTATGGGGTCTCTGTGAGGTGTTTGGGGTGTCCCTATGGGGTCCCTATGGGGTTTTGGGGTCCCTATGGGGTCTCTGTGGGGTTTTGGGGTCCCTACATGGTTTGGGGGGTCCCTATGGGGTCTCTGTTGGGGTTTTTGGGGTCCCTATGGGGTTTGGGGGTATCCCTATGGGGCTCTATGGGCTCTCTGTAGGGTTTTGGGGATCCCTATGGGGCTCTGTGGGGTTTGGGGTCCCTATGGGGTTTTGGGGTCCCTATGGGGTCTCTGTGGGGTTTGGGGTCCCTATGGGGTTTTGGGGTCCCTATGGGGTCTCTGTGGGGTTTGGGGGTGTCCCTATGGGGTCTCTGTGGGGTTTGGGGTCCCTATGGGGTTTTGGGGTCCCTATGGGGTCTCTGTGGGGTTTGGGGGTCCCTACATGGTTTGGGGGGTCCCTATGGGGTCTCTGTGGGGTTTGGGGTCCCTATGGGGTTTTGGGGTCCCTATGGGGTCTCTGTGGGGTTTGGGGGTCCCTACATGGTTTGGGGGGTCCCTATGGGGTCTCTGTGGGGCTTGGGGTCCCTATGGGGTTTTGGGGTCCCTATGGGGTCTCTGTGGGGTTTGGGGTCCCTATGGGGTTTCTTGTTGGTCCCTATGGAGCTCTATGGGGTCTCTGGGGGGTTTTGGGATCCCTCTGTTGTTTGGGGGGTCCCTATGGGATTTTGGGGGTCTCTATTGGGCTCTGTAGGGTTTGGGGGTGTCCCTATGGAGCTCTATGGGGTCACTGGAGGGTTTTGGTGTCCCTATGGGGTTTTTGTGGGTCCCTATGGGGCTCTGTGGGGCTTGAAGGTGTCCCTATGGGGCTCTATGGGGTCTCTGGGGGGTTTTGGGGTGTCCCTATGGGGTTTTGGGGTTTCCCTATGGGGCTCTGTGGGGTTTGGAGATGTCCCTATGGGGCTCTATGGGGTCTCTGTGGGGTTTTGGGGTGTCCCTATGGGGCTCTGTGGGGCTTGAAGGTGTCCCTATGGGGCTCTATGGGGTCTCTGTGGGGTTTTTGGAGTGTCCCTATGGGGTTTTGGGGTTTCCCTATGGGGCTGTGTGGGGTTTGGAGATGTCCCTATGGGGCTCTATGGGGTCTCTGTGGGGTTTTGGGGTGTCCCTATGGGGCTCTGTGGGGCTTGAAGGTGTCCCTATGGGGCTCTATGGGGTCTCTGTGGGGTTTTGGGGTGTCCCTATGGGGTTTTGGGGTTTCCCTATGGGGCTGTGTGGGGTTTGGAGATGTCCCTATGGGGCTCTATGGGGTCCCTGTGGGGTTTTGGGGTGTCCCTATGGGGTTTTGGGGTTTCCCTATGGGGCTCTGTGGGGCTTGAAGGTGTCCCTATGTGGCTCTATGGGGTCTCTGTGGGGTTTTGGGGTGTCCCTATGGGGTTTTGGGGTTTCCCTATGGGGCTCTGTGGGGTCTCTGTGGGGTTTTTGGGGTGTCCCTATGGGGTTTTGGGGTGTCCCTATGGGGTTTTGGGGTGTCCCTATGGGGTTTTGGGGTTTCCCTATGGGCTTTCCTATGGGGTCTCTGGGTGGTTTTGGGATCCCTATGGGGCTCTGTGGGGTTTGGGGGTGTCCCTAAGGGGATCTCTGTGGGGTTTGGGCTTACCTATGGGGTTTTGGGGATCCCTATGGGGCTCCTATGGGGTTTGGGGGTCCCTTTGGGGTTTGGGAGGGGTCCCTATGGGGTTCTGTGGGGTTTTGGGATCCCTATGGGGTTTTGGGGGTGTCCCTACCGGGCTTTATGGGGCCCCTATGGGGTTTTAGGTGGTCCCTGTGGAACTCTGTGGGGTTTGGGGGCGTCCTCTATAGGGGTTGAGGGGTTCCTATGGGGTTTTTGGGGGGTCCATGTAGGGTTTTGGGGGTCTCTATGAGGTTTTGGTGTCCCTATGGGGGCTCTGTGGGGTTTTGGGGGTCGCTATGGGGGCTCTGTGGGGTTTTGGGAGTCTCTATGGGGTTTTGGGGTCCCCATGGGGGCTCTGTGGGGTTTTGGGGTCTCTATGGGGTTTTGGGGTCCCTATGGGGGCTCTGTGGGGTTTTGGGAGTCTCTATGGGGTTTTGGGGTCCCTATGGGGCCCTATGGGGTTTTGGGGGTCTCTATGGGGTTTTGGGGTCCCTATGGGGGCTCTGTGGGGTTTTGGGGGTCTCTATGGGGTTTTGGGGTCCCTATGGGGCCCTATGGGGTTTTGGGGGTCTCTATGGTGTTTTCAGGTCCCTATGGGGGCTCTGTGGGGTTTTGGGGGTCCCTATGGGGGCCCTATGGGGTTTTGGGGTTCTCTATGGTGTTTTCAGGTCCCTATGGGGGCTCTGTGGGGTTTTGGGGTCTCTATGGGGTTTTGGGGTCCCTATGGGGGCTCTGTGGGGTTTTGGGGGTCGCTATGGGGGTTTGGGGTCCCTATGGGGTTTTGGGGGTCTCTATGGGGTTTTGGGGTCCCTATGGGGGCTCTGTGGGGTTTTGGGGGTCGCTATGGGGTTTTGGGGTCCCTATGGGGCCCTATGGGGTTTTGAGGGTCTCTATGATGTTTTCAGGTCCCTATGGGGGCTCTGTGGGGTTTTGGGAGTCTCTATGGGGTTTTGGGGTCCCTATGGGGGCTCTGTGGGGTTTTGGGGGTCGCTATGGGGTTTTGGGGTCCCTATGGGGCCCTATGGGGTTTTGAGGGTCTCTATGATGTTTTCAGGTCCCTATGGGGGCTCTGTGGGGTTTTGGGAGTCTCTATGGGGTTTTGGGGTCCCTATGGGGCCCTATGGGGTTTTGGGGGTCTCTGTGGGGTTTTGGGGTCCCTATGGGGCCCTATGGGGTTTTGGGGGTCTCTATGGGGTTTTGGGGTCCCTATGGGGGCTCTGTGGGGTTTTGGGAGTCTCTATGGGGTTTTGGGGTCCCTATGGGGCCCTATGGGGTTTTGGGGTTCTCTATGGTGTTTTCAGGTCCCTATGGGGGCTCTGTGGGGTTTTGGGAGTCTCTATGGGGTTTTGGGGTCCCTATGGGGCCCTATGGGGTTTTGGGGGTCTCTGTGGGGTTTTGGGGTCCCTATGGGGCCCTATGGGGTTTTGGGGGTCTCTATGGGGTTTTGGGGTCCCTATGGGGGCTCTGTGGGGTTTTGGGAGTCTCTATGGGGTTTTGGGGTCCCTATGGGGCCCTATGGGGTTTTGGGGTTCTCTATGGTGTTTTCAGGTCCCTATGGGGGCTCTGTGGGGTTTTGGGAGTCTCTATGGGGTTTTGGGGTCCCTATGGGGCCCTATGGGGTTTTGGGGGTCTCTGTGGGGTTTTGGGGTCCCTATGGGGCCCTATGGGGTTTTGGGGGTCTCTATGGGGTTTTGGGGTCCCTATGGGGGCTCTGTGGGGTTTTGGGGTCCCTATGGGGCCCTATGGGGTTTTGGGGTTCTCTATGGTGTTTTCAGGTCCCTATGGGGGCTCTGTGGGGTTTTGGGGGTCTCTGTGGGGTTTTGGGGTCCCTATGGGGGCTCTGTGGGGTTTTGGGGGTCGCTATGGGGGCTCTGTGGGGTTTTTGGGCGTCTCTGTGGGGTTTTGGGGTCCCTATGGGGCCCTATGGGGTTTTGGGGGTCTCTGTGGGGTTTTGGGGTCCCTATGGGGGCTCTGTGGGGTTTTGGGAGTCTCTATGGGGTTTTGGGGTCCCTATGGGGCCCTATGGGGTTTTGGGGTCCCTATGGGGGCTCTGTGGGGTTTTGGGAGTCTCTATGGGGTTTTGGGGTCCCTATGGGGCCCTATGGGGTTTTGGGGGTATCTATGGGGTTTTGGGGTCCTTATGGGGGCTCTGTGGGGTTTTGGAAGTCTCTATGGGGGCTCTGTGGGATTTGGGTTGTCCCTATGGGGTTTTGGGTTCCCTATGGGGGCTCTGTGAGGTTTGGGGTGTCTTTATGTGGTTTTGGGGTCCCTATGGGGCTCTGTGGGTTTTTGGGGGTCTCTATGGGGCTCTGTGGGGTTTGGGGTCCCTATGGGATTTGGGGTTTCTCTATGGGGCTCTGTGGGGTTTGGGGTCCCTATGGGGTTTGGGGTTTCTCTATGGGGCTCTGTGGGGTTTTGGGGGGTTACTATGGAGGTCCTATGGGGGATGTGGGTCTGTATGGGGGTCTTTATGGGGTTTGGGGGTTCTTATGGGGTTTGAGGGGTCCTAGTGTGGCTCTATGGGGTTACAGAACCCCTATGGAGGGTCCCTATGGGGTTTTGGGTGTCCCTATGGGGTTTTAGGGTCCCTATGGGGTTTTAAGGTCCCTATGGGGTCTTGGGGGGTCCCTATTGGGGCTCTGTGGGGTTTTGGGGATCTCTATGGGTTTGTGGGGCTCCTATAGGGCGTGTGGGATTTTGGGGGGTTCCTATGGGGTACTTTTGGGGGTTCCTATGGGGTTTTGGGGCTCCCTATGGGTTTTTGGGGTCCCTATGGGGTTTAGGGTTTCCTATGGGGTTTTGGGGTCCCTATGGGGTTTTAGGGGTCCCTATGGGTCTCTGTGGGATATTAGGGTCCCTGCAGGGTTTGGGGGGTCTCTATAGGGTTGCTGGTTCCCTATAGGGTTTTGGGATTTCTATAGGGCTGATGGTTCCCTATGGGGTTTTGGGGGTCCTTATATGGGGCCGAGATGTCCCTATGGGGTTTTGGGGGGGGTGGTCCCTATATGGGGCCGAGATGTCCCTATGGGGTTTTGGGGGGGGTTCCCTATATGGGGCCGAGATGTCCCTATGGGGTTTTGGGGGGGGTTCCCTATATGGGGCCGAGATGCCCTATGGGGTTTTAGGGGGGGTTCCCTATATGGGGCCGAGATGTCCCTATGGGGTTTTGGGGGGGGGTTCCCTATATGGGGCCGAGATGCCCCTATGAGGTTTTGGGGGGGGGATGATTCCTATATGGGGCCGAGATGTCCCTATGGGGTTTTAGGGGGGGTTCCCTATATGGGGCCGAGATGTCCCTATGGGGTTTTGGGGGGGGGATGATTCCTATATGGGGCCGAGATGTCCCTATGGGGTTTTAGGGGGGGTTCCCTATATGGGGCCGAGATGCCCCTATGGGGTTATGTGGGGCCGAGATGTCCCTATGGGGTTTTGGGGGGGGGATGATTCCTATATGGGGCCGAGATGTCCCTATGGGGTTTTGGGGGGGGTTCCCTATATGGGGCCGAGATGCCCCTATGGGGTTATGTGGGGCCGAGATGTCCCTATGGGGTTTTGGGGGGGGGATGATTCCTATATGGGGCCGAGATGTCCCTATGGGGTTTTAGGGGGGGTTCCCTATATGGGGCCGAGATGTCCCTATGGGGTTTTGGGGGGGGGTGGTCCCTATATGGGGCCGAGATGTCCCTATGGGGTTTTGGGGGGATGATTCCTATATGGGGCCGAGATGTCCCTATGGGGTTTTAGGGGGGGTTCCCTATATGGGGCCGAGATGTCCCTATGGGGTTTTGGGGGGGGTTCCCTATATGGGGCCGAGATGCCCCTATGGGGTTATGTGGGGCCGAGATGTCCCTATGGGGTTTTGGGGGGGGGATGATTCCTATATGGGGCCGAGATGTCCCTATGGGGTTTTAGGGGGGGTTCCCTATATGGGGCCGAGATGTCCCTATGGGGTTTTGGGGGGGGGGTGGTCCCTATATGGGGCCGAGATGTCCCTATGGGGTTTTGGGGGGATGATTCCTATATGGGGCCGAGATGTCCCTATGGGGTTTTGGGGGGGGTGGTCCCTATATGGGGCCGAGATGTCCCTATGGGGTTTTGGGGGGGGGTTCCCTATATGGGGCCGAGATGTCCCTATGGGGTTTTGGGGGGGGTTCCCTATATGGGGCCGAGATGCCCCTATGGGGTTTTAGGGGGGGTTCCCTATATGGGGCCGAGATGTCCCTATGGGGTTTTGGGGGGGGTTCCCTATATGGGGCCGAGATGCCCCTATGAGGTTTTGGGGGGGGGATGATTCCTATATGGGGCCGAGATGTCCCTATGGGGTTTTAGGGGGGGTTCCCTATATGGGGCCGAGATGTCCCTATGGGGTTTTGGGGGGGGATGATTCCTATATGGGGCCGAGATGTCCCTATGGGGTTTTAGGGGGGGTTCCCTATATGGGGCCGAGATGTCCCTATGGGGTTTTGGGGGGGGGTGGTCCCTATATGGGGCCGAGATGTCCCTATGGGGTTTTGGGGGGATGATTCCTATATGGGGCCGAGATGTCCCTATGGGGTTTTAGGGGGGGTTCCCTATATGGGGCCGAGATGTCCCTATGG